>CM062084.1:19020058-19022558 GCA_031163375.1 Conogethes punctiferalis | reverse complement strand
CAGGACATCAATCAGCTCTTCACGGGTAACGTCCTTGGAGATTCCCTTAAGAATCATAAGGGGGGGGCGACGTTTAGCCGGTTCTGCCGTGAAAGCAGATGAGGCCGTGGTGCGCTTTATGGTCTCGTCGCACTGCTCCGGTTTCTCGAACTCTATACGGAGTTTGCCATTGGAGATAGGTTGTATCTTAACAGGAGCATATTTATGCTTCCTGAAAGACACAACCTTCTTCCACTCGCTGACTACCTCAGCCGGTTTTTTCGAGACATCATTGGCCGTCACGATGATGGCCGGTTTGGTTTTGGGCGAAGGGGGGGTGGATTTTGCCATAGAGGCGTACGAAACTGGGGACGCAGGCGGAACTTCGGGAGGAGCGACTACGGCGGATCTCAGCTCATCCTTGAAGGCGGCGAGTTCATGCTTCACTGCCGCAATCACATCCTCCTTGATGCTTTCCGTAGCGTCCTTGGCTTCAATGATGCTCTCATGAAGCGTGGTGTTTTTGGACTCCATGACGAATTGGTCCTTTAGCTCCCCCATAAGAAATTCCAGTCCATAGGACAGGTACTCGGTGCATTTAAAAATGCAGGACTTATTCTCTTTTGTGAGACTCTTGTTGGCGTTTAAACAGTCATTGATGGTGCGGATGACGTTGCGGGAGGACTTGTAATAGTCCTCGAAGGTCTTTACATCACGTAGATCGTAATCCATCGTGATGACGACTTGTTCCCTTTGAGAAGTCATGATGATCGCAGTTGATAACACTTAATCGCAGATGATAGCAGGAGCACAGCTCTTTAGCCACCGGTCCTGCCACTCCGTTACGGTGGTCAGGACACGGTGTTGACAGGGGACGCGACGTGGACGCAAGCTGTGGGGGGTCCCCCTGTTAGGTTAGGTTAGGTTAGGTTAGGTTAGGTTAGGTTAGGTTAGGTTAGGTTAGGTTAGGTTAGGTTAGGTTAGGTTAGGTTAGGTTAGGTTAGGTTAGGTTAGGTTAGGTTAGGTTAGGTTAGGTTAGGTTAGGTTAGGTTAGGTTAGGTTAGGTTAGGTTAGGTTAGGTTAGGTTAGGTTAGGTTAGGTTAGGTTAGGTTAGGTTAGGTTAGGTTAGGTTAGGTTAGGTTAGGTTAGGTTAGGTTAGGTTAGGTTAGGTTAGGTTAGGTTAGGTTAGGTTAGGTTAGGTTAGGTTAGGTTAGGTTAGGTTAGGTTAGGTTAGGTTAGGTTAGGTTAGGTTAGGTTAGGTTAGGTTAGGTTAGGTTAGGTTAGGTTTTTTTTTTTTTTTTTTTTTTTTTTTTTTTTTTTTTTTTTTTGAAAAATTTTAGACAAAAATTTTGAAGTTATCTGTTCAGATATTCTATGGTTTATGGCTATTTTAAGACGCAGAAACTATTTATGTAGGCAAAGATTTAGAAACTTCTCTTGCATGACAAGAGCCATAGGAGACAAGGAATTACGAAGGGAGAAGACATAGAAAGACAGAAATGGTAGAAGGGCGAATAAGAGAAAGACGATTGTAGATGGAACAAATTAGCTAAAAAGTTAGTCATTGAAGAAGAAGTTACAAGATCGAATTTAGTTGGGTTACAAGAGAGAAATGAAAAGAGTTTCATTTCCCATAATCAGTTTGGTCTTGCAACCGGTTTATCATAGATTTTATGCGTGGGCACTGCCGGGTGTTCGTGGCGTTATGTGCGACATCGCCTTTGGTACACATGCGAGCATGGTACTTTGTGCAGTTATAACACTTGCGCTTATTTGGGTCGCCTTTGAAGGGACATTCGGGTAGTTGGTGGCCCTCGCTTGCGCAGTGTGCGCAAGGTTTTTTGTCGCTGGTGCACTTTGCCTTAGTGTGTCCATACTGAAGGCAGGTGTAGCATTGGACAAAGCGGCTAAAGTCCTCAACGTGGACTCGACTGTGGTCCACGTTGAGTTTCCCGAGAGCGAGGATGGTTTTACGCATCTCGGGGGACACTTCAATAACCGCATTGTAGAGTGTGATGTTTTTATTTGAGGTAAGGAAGCAGAGACGATTAACCTCAATGTCATTTTGGCACTTGATGACGTCGACAAGTTCTTCTTTAGTCACATCTTTGGGTACTCCCTTAAGTATCATAAGGGGTGGGCGACGTTTGGCCTGTTCTGCCGTGAAGGCAGGCGAGGCCAGGGTGCGCTTGATCGTTTCATCGCACTGCTCCGGTTTTTCAAATTCCACCCGGAGTTTTCCATTGGAGATAGGCTGTATCTTCACGGGCGCATACTTATGTTTCCTGAAGGATACAACCTTCTTCCATTCGCTGACGACTTCAGCGGGCTTTTTGGACACATCATTAGCCGTTATGATGATGGCCGGTTTGGTTTTGGGCGAAGGGGGGGTGGATTTCGCCATAGAGGCGTACGAGACTTGGGACGCAGGCGGAACTTCGGGAGGAGCGACTACGGCGGATCTCAGCTCATCCTTAAAGGCGGCGAGTTCATGTTTCACCGCCGCAATCACATCCTCCTT
>CM062084.1:19010058-19017558 GCA_031163375.1 Conogethes punctiferalis | reverse complement strand
AGCAGTTGCGGCATACGTGGGGGGAACAGTTGGAAGAGATGAGATAGCGGGAGGAATGTTCTTGAGCTCCTCCCTTATAGCGGCGCGTAATGTCGCGATCTCATCCTTCACAACTGTACGGACCTCTTCAACGAGGGTGTTTGTGGCCTCCTTTGCTTCCGCGATGGACTGATTGAGCAGTGACTCCTTTGCTTCGGCTTCGTCTCTAACAATGCTGACAACATTGTTGCTCATCTGCCGTATTGTTTCGACGTTTTCACTGCTCAGCTCAATCATCGTTTCAGTGTTAACCCGGCAGCGCCTTTCTATCTCCTCTCGATAGAACTCGTGGTTGTCGGAGGGTGCTTCATGTAGGTCTGGGAAAGTTCCGATTGCACACCGCAGTTCCTCGCAACAGTCAATAATAACAGCTTTATTTTCTTTGGTGAGGGACTTTCCTGCTGTTACTGCGGCGAGAATCGTTTCTCCAAGACCCTTTACAACATTGTAGAAGGAGAAGTGGTCTACAACATCTTCCGAGTGAAATTTATTCTCGATAACTATAGGGGGTTCTTTGGGTGGTTTCGGAGGAGCACTGGGTATATCAGAAGGATCTTGGTCGGAGGTGGATGGTTTTTGAGATGGGGGGGCTTTACGGGCAGAAGGTTTTACGGTGGAGGGTTTTTTAACTAGGGGGTTCGTGTTGGCTTTCTGGGAAGCCATGACGAAGAATTAATCACAATTAACAATCGTAGAGGTCGCAAGTCGCAATAGGTCGTATAGAATCGCACTGCACAGCTCTTTGGCCGCCGGTCCTGCCACTCCGTTACGGTGGTCAGGAACCGGACGTTTCCAGGGGACGCGACGTGGACGCAAGCTGTGGGGGGTCCCCCTGTTAGGTTAGGTTAGGTTAGGTTAGGTTAGGTTAGGTTAGGTTAGGTTAGGTTAGGTTAGGTTAGGTTAGGTTAGGTTAGGTTAGGTTAGGTTAGGTTAGGTTAGGTTAGGTTAGGTTAGGTTAGGTTAGGTTAGGTTAGGTTAGGTTAGGTTAGGTTAGGTTAGGTTAGGTTAGGTTAGGTTAGGTTAGGTTAGGTTAGGTTAGGTTAGGTTAGGTTAGGTTAGGTTAGGTTAGGTTAGGTTAGGTTAGGTTAGGTTAGGTTAGGTTAGGTTAGGTTAGGTTAGGTTAGGTTAGGTTAGGTTAGGTTAGGTTAGGTTAGGTTAGGTTAGGTTAGGTTAGGTTAGGTTAGGTTAGGTTAGGTTTTTTTTTTTTTTTTTTTTTTTTTTAGTAAGTTTTGGGCAAGATTATTGAGTTTTCTGTACATGTTTTCTCGGATATTGGACTATTGAGACGCTGGACATTCTATAACGACGTAGAATAATAGTAAGTATTTACAAATGGTAGCTCCTCTAGCGTGACCAGAGCTATAACAAAAGAAGTTTGTTGGGACACAGTCAGAGAAATACAGAAGAATTTTATAGGTGAGTTGGGAAGATAGTTTGTAGAGGGGACTAAGGGGCAAGATATTTGTCAGTTAAAAATTTAGGAAGAGAAGATTAGAGTTTAGATAACATTTGGGACTAAGAAGAGATTTTCTAGTCCCCGTAATCGGTTTGGTCTTGAAGGCGGGCCATCATCGCCTTGATACGAGGACACTGGCGGGCGTTGGTAGCGTTGTGGGTCACATCGCCTCTGGTGCACATCTTCGCGTTGTACTTAGCGCAATTGTAGCACTTACGCTTTGTCGCGTCGGTCTTGTTGGGGCACTCAGAGACTTGATGTCCCTCACTAGCGCAATGGGCACAGGGCTTTTTCTCTGCGGTGCATTTAGCCTTTGTGTGGCCGTATTGTAGGCACAGGTGGCACTGTACAAACCGGCTGAAGTCCTCAACGTGGACACGGCTGTGATCCACGTTGAGTCTCCCGAGAGCGAGGATGGTGGTACGCATCTCGGGAGTGACCTCCAGCACGGCGTTGTACAAGGTGGTATTCTTATTTGTGGTAAGGAAGCACAAACGAGCAATGGACACATCATTTTGGCACTGTAGGACGTCCAGTAATTCGTCCTTGGAGACGTCTTTGGGGATCCCCTTAAGGATCATGAGTGGGGGTCTCCTTTTAGCGGGCTCTGCAGAAAAGCCTTTGATGGCCTTTGTGCGATTGATGGTCTCGTTACAGTGCTCGTGCTTCTCAAACTCGACGCGCAGTTTCCCGTTTGAGATGGGCTGTATCTTCACCGGGGCGTATTTTTGTTTACGGAAGGAAACAACCTTCTTCCACTCAGATACGACCTCGGTTGGCTTTTTAGAGACATCGTCAGCCGTGACGATGATGGCCGGCTTTGTTCGGGGCGCTGGTTGGTTCTTCTTCGAGGCTACGGAGGCATAGGACACCGCCGGAGCGGCTCCCAAAGAGTTATGAGGCTCAGAAGGCCTCATCCCATCTTTGAAGGAGGCGAGTTCAGACCTGACGGCCTGCAATATCTCCTCCTTCAAGCCCGACGTAGTCTCGCGGACCTCAGATATGGATTCGTGTAGGGATGCTTCTTTGGCTTCTGCTACGAATTGGTCCTTGAGTTCTCCGTAAAGGAACTCTAACCCGTACAGTAGGAAGTCCGTGCATTTTAGAATGCAATGCTTGTTTTCCTTGGTGAGAGACTTGTTCGCACCAAGGCAGTCATTGATTGTATGTATGACGTCTTTTGTTGTTTTATAGTAGGCTTTAAAGTCGGTTAGCTCATCCAGTTCGTGGGTCATCTTAATGACCACGTTCTCACGTTGGGTAGTCATCTTGGGATTCTCAATGATAGCAGATATTCGCAATTAGTTCGCAATCGGTGCACAGAGCTCTTCAGCCGCCGGCCTGCCACTCCGTTACGGTGGTCAGGACGCGACGTTGCCCAGGGGACGCGACGTGGACGCAAGCTCTGTGGGGGGTCCCCCGGTTAGGTTAGGTTAGGTTAGGTTAGGTTAGGTTAGGTTAGGTTAGGTTAGGTTAGGTTAGGTTAGGTTAGGTTAGGTTAGGTTAGGTTAGGTTAGGTTAGGTTAGGTTAGGTTAGGTTAGGTTAGGTTAGGTTAGGTTAGGTTAGGTTAGGTTAGGTTAGGTTAGGTTAGGTTAGGTTAGGTTAGGTTAGGTTTTTTTTTTTTTTTTTTTTTTTTTTTTTTGATTAGTTTTGGTCGAGATTTTGTAAAATATCTGTACAATTTTTCTATGGTTGTTTGCTATTTTAAGACACGGAAATTGTTTGTGTAGACGTAATTTAGAAACTTCTCTTGCGTGACAAGAGCTATTGGCGAAGAGGTATTACGAAGGGAGAAGACATAGAAAGACAGAAATGATAGAAGGGATAAATAAAGAGAAATGTTGTAGATGGTGCAGAATTGGCTAAGGAATTTAGTCTAGGAAGATTTATTGCAGAAGATGATTTAGGTTTCAGAATGGGAAGTGAAGAAGAGAGGTTCACTTCCCATAGTCCGTTTGATCTTGTAAGCGTGTCATCATCGCTTTGATGCGGGGACACTGCCGGGTGTTGGTGGCGTTATGAGCAACATCGCCCTTAGTACACATTTTGGCGTGGTACTTGGTACAATTGTAGCATTTCTTTTTATTTGGGTCGCTCTTATGTGGACAATCGGGGAGACGATGCCCTTCGCTAGCGCAATGGGCACAGGGCTTTTTGTCGCTCGTACACTTTGCCTTCGTATGTCCGTACTGAAGGCAAGTGTAGCATTGCACAAAGCGGCTAAAGTCCTCAACGTGGACACGGCTGTGATCCACGTTGAGTTTACCGAGGGCCAAGATGGTGCGGCGCATCTCGGGGGACACTTCAATAACCGCATTGTATAAGGTCACATTTTTATTAGAGGTCAAAAAGCACAGGCGGTTGACATCGATATCGTTCTGACACTTAAGGACGTCTAGGAGTTCGTCTTTGGTGACGTCTTTGGAGATGCCTTTCAAAATGAGAAGCGGGGGTCGACGTTTGGCTGGCTCCGCCGTGAAGGCTGGAGAAGCCGTGGTGCGCTTAATTGTCTCCTCGCACTGTTCGGGCTTTTCAAACTCGATCCGGAGTTTCCCGTTCGAGATGGGCTGTATTTTGACAGGAGCGTACTTGTGTTTACGGAAGGACACGACCTTCTTCCACTCACTGACAACTTCAGCTGGTTTTTTCGATACATCATTGGCACACACAATGATGGCAGGCTTGGTTTTGGGCGCGGGGAGTTGGTTTTTCGCAGAGGCTACGGAGGCGTAAGTCACCGCAGGAGCGGCGGCTACTGAAGGAGGCGAGGAAGATGTAATTTCCTCTTTGAAGAGGGCCAATTGAGACTTTACAGCCTCAATTATCTCCTCCTTCAGGCCCGACGTAGACTCGCGGACCTCGCAAATAGATTCGTGCAGGGTACTTTCCTTGGCTTCTGCGACGAATTGGTCCTTGAGTTCGCCAAACAGGAACTCTAACCCGTACGACAAAAACTCAGTGCATTTGAGAATGCAATGTTTATTCTCCTTGGTTAAACTCTTGTTTGCACCAAGGCAGTCATTTATGGTACGTATGACACTACGGGTGGTCTTGTAGTAGCTAGTAAAGTCAGTTAGCTCGCTAAGTTGATGGTCCATGGTGATGACCACAGACTCCTTCGAAGTAGACATCTTGAGATTCGCAATGATAACAGGTGTTCGCAATTGTTCGCAATCGGTGCACAGAGCTCTTTAGCCGCCGGCCTGCCACTCCGTTACGGTGGTCAGGACGCGACGTTGCCCAGGGGACGCGACGTGGACGCAAGCTCTGTGGGGGGTCCCCCGGTTAGGTTAGGTTAGGTTAGGTTAGGTTAGGTTAGGTTAGGTTAGGTTAGGTTAGGTTAGGTTAGGTTAGGTTAGGTTAGGTTAGGTTAGGTTAGGTTAGGTTAGGTTAGGTTTTTTTTTTTTTTTTTTTTTTTTTTTTTTTTTTTTTTTTTTATTCTTATTCCTCTAACATAATCAGAGACGTTTTTGTGCTATTTTGTTGTGTTTTGCTTTCTTTGTTCATTGCTTAGGATTTATATGTGTTTGTTATTTATATATATATTTTCTATGCTGTTTGTGTTTTTGCTTTTTATATATACTTTTTGCTTTTTTGTATATGCTATTTAGTTTCTTGCTATATTTTTGCTTTATGTATTTATGCTTTTGTGCTTTTTGTCTTAATGCTTATACTATTTGTTTTTTCATCTTTCAGGTTTTGTTCCTGGCTATTGCTTTTTCGGCAATAGCGGTTATATACTGCAGGAAATGTTCTCTTCTTGCAGGGTCTGCGATTATTTCCTGGAGTGTATTTATGTCGACTTTGGTGTTGATTCTCTGTTCGAGATCGAAGCGGGCTCTATCAGTGGTGGGACACTCTATTAGTAGGTGGGCAACAGTTTCTTCTTTTGCGGGGTCGCAGATGCAGGATGGACTGGTTTTGCATTTGAACCTATTTAAATACTGAGCGAATCCGCCATGCCCAGTGAGCACTTGTGTTATCTTCCCGTTGAGCTCAATGTTTCTTAACACTTTATAGGCATTTATGGCGTCTGGGAAGAACATCTTGGTCGTGGCTGCCGTCTCTCCGGACTGATACCTATGATTCCATTCGTCAAGAGACTCCAAGCGGATTTGTCTCTTGACGAATGAAATCGGACATCGATCATATTCTGGTCTCGTCTTTTTGTGGAGCGCCGCGTCTTTAGCTAATACGTCCGCTCTCTCATTACCCTCTAAGCCTGCATGAGCCTTTATCCAGAAGAGGTGCACGTGTTTGTTCTGCTGCTTGCAGGTTTTCAGATCTTGGCGCACCTCCTCTGCGATCGGCTGCAGTGAGCCGGGGTTTTTGATGCTTTCGAGAGCGGAGCGCGAGTCGCAGTATATGCCGTATGTGCTCTCTTTTCTTTTTAGTATTTCGGTAGTGGCCCTCTTGACAGCAAGAAGTTCGGCTTGGTAGACGGAGCAGTGGTCATCTAGTTTAAGTTTAATTGCTTTAATTTCATTTTGCTCATTCCATATTGATACCGCTGCTCCGACTTTGCCTTCCAACTTGCTGCCATCGGTGAATATGCGTATTTCCTGGGTATTGTTGGCATCTATTGCTTCCTGATCCATAAGGCTCATGAACTCGTTCGTTTCCTGATCTGCGGGATGGGGTTTCGCGCTGAATGGTACCTTTCGTTCCACCTCTCTGTCTAGTGCCGGTTGGGAAATTCCTTTTTTAGATTCGTATAGATCAGCCGCTTCCCTAATTCTGATGTCCAGGGGTAAAATTCCCGCCAGCACCAGAGCAGAGTTGAGTGAGACTGTCCTATAGGCTTTCCCTATTTTTTGTGCGAACCCCCTCTGTACTGCATTCAGGTGCTTTTGTACCCCTATCTTGTCGACGGCCGGTGCCCAGACACTGGCGGCATACAGGATCACCGGTTCGACTACTGCTATGTATATAGTCTTGATGACTTCTGGGTGCAGGCCCCAGTTGGTCTTTGCAGCTCTTGAGAGTTGTCCATAGATTCTTACTGCTTTTTTGCAAGCGGTGTTTATGTGACTATTAAAGGTAAGTTTTTTATCTATGACAACTCCCAAGAGCTTTATCTCGTCTACCATCTGTATATTTATGCTGCCCATTTTCAGGTGTGGGGTGTCATATTTCAACTTCTTAGTCATGGTCATTGCGTATGTTTTTTGAGGGGCGAATTTCAGCTTGTTTTTGACACCCCACTCCTGAATAAATGACAGTGTTGTGTTGGCCTGTTGCTGGATTTCGTCGGCTGTTCTCCCATTGTATGCCAGAACGATGTCGTCCGCGAAGGCTTGACAGTATATGCCTTTCTCTTCGAGTTCTACCAGTAGCGGGTCCAGTAGAAGGTTCCACAACAAAGGTCCACCAATGGAGCCCTGTATACAGCCTTTTTCATTATACACTGAGTGCTCTTTCCCTGCGTATCTCACTTCTACCTTTCTCTCTTCTAGGTAGCTGTCAATGACTTTTCTGACATTTCGGGGGCACTCCTTTTCGGCTAGTCTTAGCTTTATCGCGGGCCACCATGCGCTATCAAAGGCTCCCTCTATGTCCAGTGAAACAATAGTTACTATTTGCTTTTGTTCTATTTGCTTTTTAATGTGTTTCACTAGTGCATAGAGGGAGTCCTCGGTGCTCTTTTGGGGAACAAACCCGTATTGGCGAGGGCTCAATTTTGGCAGTACGTGATATTTAATTCTGGCCATTATCATTTTCTCCAAGATTTTTCCTAGCACCGGCAGGAGTCCTATGGGCCTGTAGGACTTAGGGTTTGTATAGTTGTCTTTTCCCGGTTTCTTAAGTACTATCACTGTGGCCACTTTCCATATTTTTGGAAAGTGCCCCAGTTCCATACACTTGTTTGCCAGTGCTAGGAAAATTCCGTCATTTTGTGAGATGGCTCGTTCACATATATCGGCTGTTAAACCGTCTTTGCCTGGGGCCTTTTTCGGGTTGAAGCTTTGTGCAGCTCTCATCATCTCGTCTTTTGTAAATGGGG
>CM062084.1:18792171-19009958 GCA_031163375.1 Conogethes punctiferalis | reverse complement strand
ATAGAATTTATTGGCAACACACAGGTACAAGAACATTACAGATAAGTACAATACAGTTAGACATTCACATGAAAGAACAAATTAGAAACACATAGCAATAACAAGTAAGATAAAATAAGAAAATAAAAAATAAAGTTGAACTACAAATAAATAAAACAATAATGTGAGTCAGTAATGTGTGGCCAACCAGGTTCCAGCCTCAGCTCTGTGCAACTTTTAAGAATAAAACATAATTTTATTAAAATCTAAAAGAAAATAAAACAGGTAGGTCGACCTGCCGAGTCGTCCGCATTGAATTCCATTCACAATTTTGCTTTACCTACCCTTCAAAATCTGTATAATTTAGGAACCCAAAAAGTATCTAAATTTTTGGATAAATTCCAGGATAACGGACTGTATGCATTGGATATAGTTCAAAATTGTTCGGGGTACAGAATCGATCAGTACCACGTCATGTTAAAGGCTTGTTGCACCGTTACTGTTATCTATCATCCTTATCTTATCAGTGCACCAAATAGGTAAATCAATTAAAGCCTCCATAAGTTATTTACCTTAATTCGTGGTTATATCGGCTCGCAAGCGGACACCGGCAAATTGGATTTGGTCGGTGAATAAAGCCCCATTACTGTGCAGACCACAGTTTTCTCTGATAGCTTATCTGCGCTATTAGAAACCTCTGTTATTGCCGGTTTCGTCCATTGATCGATCAAAGAGTGCGCGTACAGAAGGTTAGTCGCAGTTAAAGATATGAAGCCGTATATTCTTTCTTAAGTGTAGACGAACACCTTCACTTCTTAAGTGTAGTCAACCTGACATCTGTCAAGGATCTCTTGGCGCTTTTTAAAAAAAACTATGTAAAGATCCTGGTAAGTTCTTCGAAGACTTAGAATTTAAGTGATCCATTTTCCATCATCATCATATTCAGTCGTAGGTAGTCGGTCCACTGCAGGACATAGGCCTCCCCCAAATTCCACAAGCCTACCACCCTGGAGGGCATTCAAAGCTGTGTTTCTTATAGATAGGTTTCAAATCAAGAACGTTTCTGTACTCAACAGACATTAGTCTTCTTGAACTGCCCACTACCACTTCAGCGTGCTAATCCTCTGAGCTATGTATGACTGGCTCGTTGGCTCAATTGGTAGTGACCCCTACCATCTGAACCAAGGGTCGTGGGTTCGATTCCCACCCGGGACAAACATTCGTGTGATGAACTCTTGTGTTTGTTACGTGTCTGAGTGTTTATATTTGTATTTAAGTATTTATTTGTGGTACCTTCGTTGTTCTGATACCCATAACACAAGTGCTTAAGCTACTTACTTTGGGATCAGAGCAATGTATGTGTATTGTCTGATATTTATTATTATTATGTATGACCGTGACTGATTCGTCTACATACGCTGCACAACTCTGAGCTTTAATATAGTACCTAGTATTATGTGCGGGCATGTGTAATATGTTTTATATGTTGCTTAATCATTCCTAATCTAACCAGAAAATAGTTAACTAATCATTCTGGTTGCGTAATATCTGGTAGTAAGTTTTGAAATAAGTAGTTCGTAGTATTGTATTGTTTAGTATTATTGACAATAAGTCAATAATAGACGCCAAGGTAAATTCTGCCAGCTTATTAGCAGCTGGTGAACTGTTTATATGAAAATTCCAATTTTGATTTCTGAAATAGATAGGTAGTAATGTAGGTCGTTGTCGTTTTACCAAAGTAAAATCCGTTATTTGGTGTAAACATCTTTTTTTAAATAATTTTAAATAATAGAACAAAATAAACCTAAAATAGTTTCTAACAATAAAGTAACATTCAAAAACATACCTAATTGTACCTTCTGCGCGCGTTTGGTCGTCCAAAGCGCTGCGCGCGCGCCGTAGTGGGGGTAGCTCCCACCAACCGCGGCAGTACCTTCGCTCCGGCCGCGGACGACGCACGCACGTCACACGAACGCATCTCGAATTCCGAACAACAATACGATTTCACCCGAAGTACCTGTGTATGTGGCCAGTGTTTCAGTGAACGTGATATATGAATGTGTTTGATCATGAGTGTGCATTAGTGTGACCGAAGATGTGACTGCCACGGTGTACGAAAATGGGAGTACTGGATTTTACACCTTGATATGTTGGTGTGTAAAATGCGGGAGTTAATAAGGATTACATTGGTGTGTTTGTGCGCGGTTCTGCTGGTGAGCGACGGGACGTGCCAGGATGTGGAGGCGGGGGAGGTTCTGGAGGATTTGAGGGAGGAGACGGAGAGGAAAGATGGGAAGAGCTTTTTACCAGGTGCGTTTGCATGTTTGATAATGTACCTATAGTTAGTACTATATCATCATCATCAAACGTCTACTGCTGCACATAGGTCTTCGCCAATGCAATTTCCATTTGGGGATTTGCCTTAGTCCCCGCACTCGTTGGTTTAGTGGTTGCAAATGCTACCGAGAATCGAGAGGGCCCGGATTGGAATCCCGGGTCGGGACAAAATTATTAACGGTTTTGCTGCAAATAAGTTAGGTACTCGGTAGCAGTTCCGGAGTCAAGAGTTTGACTAGCTCGGTGGCTCAATTGGTAGTAACCCCTGCCTTCTGATCCAAGGGTTGTGGGTTCGATTCCCACCCGGGACAAACATTCGTGTGATGAACACTTGTGTTTGTTCCGTGTCTGGGTGTTTATATTTGTATTTAAGTATTTATTTGTGGTACCTTCGTTGTTCTGATACCCATAACACAAGTGCTTAAGCTACTTACTTTGGGATCGGAGCAATGTACCTATATGATGTTGTCTGATATTTATTATATATGACGGTACATCCCTCTTTGTGCCTTTTAATGAAAGCCTATGTCCACTGTCCAGCAGTGAACTGCGAAAGGCTGTTGATGATGATGATGATGACATCCCTGTGGATCACTGTTGGTCCTTCGCTTGATCTCTCCAATTGTGTCTAACTGTTGCTTAGCTCAGATCCCAAATGGTCCCACAGCCTGTGTGTGCACACATATCTCCTACTTACCTTATACTCTTCGAGATTGGCCTTTTTTGACCGAAATTGGGTCAGGATCAGGTGACCGTCAAAACGGTTATCTACCACAAGAGCTTTCTAGACTTTTGACAGTCTATTTTGGTAACTTGTTTGTGGCTATACAAATCAAACTAAGACCTGAACGTCAAAACATACTAATAAACATCCAAATGCTTATTTAATTTGAATATTATAATGCGTATATTTGAGTGAATGATTCGATATTATGAGAAATCATCAACATTTGTTATTGATTCGGTCACTCGTTGCGAAATGTTCATTAAATATTAATGTATTCAAAAATTTTCACATGTGCAGGTAGGTAGGTATGGTTATGGTTGGTTGGTCAGGGGCATAATGCTGATCTACCAACATTATGATATTTATTTTCTAGTTCGCTACTTCAAACAATCTTTCGTTTTAAGTTGTTTTAGTACTGACTTGTATACTGATACAAGTCTAGGTCGATGGAGCCAATATTGCCATATTATTTTCCCAAAGCAACTATACAATTAAAGATCTCACCCAAAGACTTCCACAACGGCCAAGAAACTTTTTTTATATTAAAATAAAAAATTTTGTAGGGTAGTCATTGGTAGATATTTTTTATTGGACAGCATACAGTTGACTTAAAAAAAAAATTATACATGCAGACAAATTGAGAACCTCCTCCTTTTTTCGAAGTCGGTTAAAAACTAGGTGAATTAGACATCTGTTGTACCTAGTATAGATTATAATGTAAAGTTAGTACCTATATAAGCTATTTATGAACATGGTGCAATAAATACATTCTATTCTATTCTGCTCGTACCTATTGTAAAATCATTAACCCTAGATAGCTAACGTTCCGGTGTACCCCGTTTAAGCTAACCATCCGTCTAAACGACGGTCATTTTTAAATAATTTTTTTTCGCGTGAATATTTATGTAAACGTATTATTTTTGTGAAATTAAATTAAAATGCATTGTTATAAATTGAAAAACATTAATTTTTATATAAATTTTACTTAAGTAGGTACTATAACTTAAATGCCAGTGAGATCTTAAAAAAAGAAGAAATTTTTACTACTATCAACTTTGACATAGAAAAACAACTAGTATTTTTTTAAATTATTTAACTTTTTGGCTTTTGTGGCACTTAAAGGCATTATAAACTATTATAAAAACAACAAAATAATTATATTTCGTCGGCGCGTATAACAAAAAAAAACAATTTTATGTTCATCACATATCGCTACCTTACAATTTGCAAAAAACACATTTGTCATGAGCTTTTTCTAGTAATGGCACTTCTTGTACGTCTTCTTTTTGCGGCTTTCTCTACCAAAAGATGTCGAAGGTTCTTCTCCATGTTCTGGTCTTTGAAGTGGAGTATTATCTGGTGGACCTGATGCCTGTTGGCCTTGACTAGTGGCCGGTTGCGTAAAAAGGACATTCCAGATTTTAACCTTGTCTGGCATCGTGGTTTTAGTCAATCTTCTGCACTTATTATACCTCTACCTGAACGTGTAGGTCCCCTCAAAGAACGCACGATATTAGATGTAGAAGTTCTGGTTGATTTCCTTTAGTGGTAGCCCAAACATGTCGGTTTTTACCTGAGACAGTTGAATGGTACTGATGGTACGGTTTCAGGAGTCACAGTTCTGGAGTTTGATTCAGGAACTTGTTGTTGGGATGGAGGCAGATCTTGAGTGTGAGTACACACTCACATAATTTTTTTTGGAATCGCAGGGTTCGTATTTTTCGTCACTATGAAGATTGTCATTCTCGAATAATATCTTCGGTCTCACTGGCAGAAACATCGTCCAAGTCATTACTAAACTCCTGGTTTATAAGATTAGATATATCATCTTCAATTAACACTGAAATCGTACAAATTTTCAACAAAAACAATCCTACATCACTAATAAATGCCCTATGAAGCAAAACAAACCAATGTTAAATAAAGCTAACCATCCGTCGAAACGACGGGCAAATCTTAAGTATCTCAATAATAATAAAACTTACCTATGCGATACCAGCACCACTGCAGAGAACTCGACAGCAACTATGTTGACTAGGTGAGACAAAACAATCGGACGCACCGTTAAAAAAAAAACAGCGATATTTTTATTCGTTGCCCGTCGAATCGACGGAGGTTAGCTATCTAGGGTTAATGTATCAAGATAGGTATGTAGGCAAACAAAATCAATCGACCAACAAAAGTACACCAACTACATGCTCACGAACTACATAATATTTTTCCTTGTATATGAGTAGGTACACACGGTCACACATCAAGATACCCAAACCTGTCAAAATATTCAGATGGAAAATACACCGACAAGGATGTTTTGGCACGCGGTGGCATTGACATGAGGGCGTTGCTGTAAATTTAATAAATAAATAACCCAGGACATGCCACGCTGGGCCACACATCGCCATCTAGTTCCAAACTAAGCCGAAGCTTGTACTATGGGTACTAGATAACTGATAAACTTACTTAGATACCTACTTTTTTTTAACCGACTTCAAAAAAGGAGGAAGGTTTCTCAATTCTTTTTTGTAAATAAATACATCTTATACATAGCACACACCCATACCAATACAAACAGAGATGTTATGTTTTAACTGAGCGGGAATTGAACCCACGTCCCTTGGTTTATAAGGCAGAGGTCACTACCAAATGAGCCACCGGGCTAAGTCCGGGCACACATCGCCATCTAGCCTCAAAATATCCAGAAGCTTGTTTACTATGTGTACCTACTAGACAACTGATAAGCTTACTTAATATACTTTTTTGGAGTCAATGTCTTAAAAGTGACATTGACTGGCTCGGTGGCTCAATTGGTAGTGACCCCTGCCTTCTGAACCAAGGGTCGTGGGTTCGATTCCCACCCGGGACAAACATTCGTGTGATGAACACTTGTGTTTGTTCTGTGTCTGGGTGTTTATATTATTATTTTAGTATTTATTTGTAGTACCTTCGGTGTTCTGATACCCATAACACAAGTGCTTAAGCTACTTACTTTGGGATTAGAGCAATGTATGTGATGTTGTCTGATATTTATTTATTGTCTGATATTTACATTCATGAGGGAGGGTGTTAGTTGCGATTGCGGCCTCGTGCTAAAACATTTTTGTCGGTCTCGGGCTGTAGTTACCTATCTCATCATCATCGTAAGCATATTGTAGTTCTATTGTAGCCTCCAGTTGTTCGACACTTAGGGTAAACATCTTGAGGATAATATACCCATAATCGCTACGCTGGGCAGGCGGGTTGGCGATCGCAGGGCGTAGCTTCACGCTCCGGTGACGCTGCTGCCCGTCATCGGCCTGTGGTATTTAGCTACGCCTTCAATTGTGATGGCTATACCGCCACCAATCGGTTGCCAGCGCCTCCTTTATTTTCAGCAGGATGCACCTCGGGCAGGTGAGGTTGGCTTGGAGGGAAAAGATGATAGGCTGCCTAGGATACCTATCTAATAAAAAATTGTAGAACAGACACTACCGCAAAAAAATACAGCATTCACTGATACCGAAATGACTTGTGCCACTAACAAAATGCATCAACGTTGTGTTGGTCATATTATTTTGCTTGCAAACTTTCACACTGAGTGCGCTTGACTTCATAAAAGAACTTAATAAGAGACATAATGCATAAGAGACGTGTTGTAACCGTATGTGAATGTACACAATTTAATATTTGTATGTAAATTTCCTTATAAGCAATATAGGGAGGGCGAAGATGGGCGTCGAAAAAATGTAGGTCCCTCGTACCGTGGGGTATCCGAATTACCCTAATGTATCATACATTAGGTTATAGTAATATTATTAAATTTCTAGAATACACAAGACATGCAGATTCCATAATCATACAAATTTAAATTGAAATGTTTTCCTTCAAATAAAGTACTGCTTAACGAGCTACTTCATAATTCTGAAACTAGGAAAAATCGCGGAACTTCCATGGGGATGATTCTCATAACCCAATATAGGTACCCAGATAGGGACCTATATTTTTATTTTTGAATTATATGGAAGATTGCTTCCCGCCACCCTGTATAAAAGAAAGGACTGTCATGATTTCCTAACATTTTCCCGGAATCTCTGATGTTATAATAAAGCTAGGTAACAATCAGTTTACATAAAAGCTATTGCCATAAAGATATTCGAGATGCGGTCAGATACTCCGAAATGAATTAACAAAACACTGCTCTAAAGCAATTATCTTTTCGTCTTCCTACATGTTGGTCATTAGGTAACATCTGCTATCCATTTTCAATGTAACGTACATAATAATATGTAACCGATTATTATCTCGATCGACGCGCAATGCAACTTTACATAAGACTGGACTTATTGCAAGGTGCTAGCGGAATATCGCCCCGGTACTGATACCGCAAACTTTCATACTTATAATCCTGAGATTATAAGTATGAAAGTTTGCGTAAAAAGTAATTTATCATAGCTCGTAATGGTTTTATTAATAAATATCTAAATCTTATCGGTGGGTAAACTTTTACATGCTTTGTTTGTGTAACGTTTCATTATTTTAACACACTTATGATATTTGTCTATCATGGTTGCTTCACATAAAAAAAACCGGCCAAGTGCGAGTCGGACTCGCGCACGACGACTTGATCGTAGGTTGAGGGAATGTAGCGATGTTGGATCGACGCCTGCGCAAACGCATGAAGGTTGCAATTTACGTACATCTTGTACATAAATGAAATTGCTTATGAATATATTCGCGTACAGATCGACCTTTAGCCATTTACGAACAATATCATGCACACTTAGAATAAATGCACACGAATGTTTGTAATATGCCGGGATCCGCCCGCGATTACTATCTGAGGCAAAGTGCACTATCACTGGACCAATCTGGTCGTCGGAAATCGTTCATTCATTTGGCTGCCCTGTTTCCATTATCTGGGGTCGGCGCAATATGTTTTCTTCTTCCATTCATCCCTAACAGGCGTCATGGTCCCATCCCTTCATCCTCCATCCATTACTCCTTTCTCGGCAATATCAGCATCATCGTCGAAAGTGAGTAACTATACATATTTTATTCATGCTTGATTTTCTATATATCTTTTATACTAGGTACATACTACACCACCTCACCTTGTCTGTATCTTGACATTCTCTACCCTAAGGTTGTTGTCTGAAAGAGATCGCTTGTAGCCTAAATTGTGCAACTATAAGAATAGGTACTATCTCCATTTACTACAATTGGATGAATAATAAACTTCTTTTAAAGATAACGAAGTAAACAACAAGACTTGCACAATCCAATAGTTTTTCCAACCGTTCGTGTTCCGTTCCACACTATTTGGCGACTGAGCGGGTGTTCCGCAAGGCTCCCCGCGCCCGCGCTCGCAAGTCGCGAGCCGCGAGACGCGACAAACCGGCGCGTACGCAACTGCACTGCGACGTGCGTACGGAGCTCAGGGTTGTCGTTTGGAAATGTGTACCTAATTACCAATGAGTCGTTCTCAAAGCCTATGCCAGTAACCACAACCAACTTTTTAAGACTCTCATTACCTCTTCTCATTATCCTGCCTGCAAACGTCCACTGCTGGAAATAGGCCTCCCCCAATGACCATTGCCATTTAGGGGGGTTTGCTTTAGTCACCACTTGCAGGCAGGTTGGTGGTTTTATTTGTACCTAGGTAAAAGCTGTTACCCGTTTCCTGATATTCCCTAAGTCGTTTTTTACGACACCCACGGGTTAAGATGGGGTAGTCCTGTTTTGAAACCACATCGACGAAAAGCCTTCTTTTCATTACACACGATTAAAATATGATAAGACCCGTTGCCGACAGACAGTGGAAAGTCAAATGTTGACACCAACATTTTGAAAAATCTAGCGGGTCTCTACATTTAGCTGTCGCAATATTGATTTATAATTATACCCTTTTAACTAAATTGTATTAATAGATAGTTGAGCTAGTTCTGCCGAGAGTCAACCTTGCTTGTAACCATCACATACATCCATAATAATGTTAGTCATTGTTGTGTTAACTTTCTTCGTGTTTTCTCAAATGCCGTTTCGCGCGGAATCGCCGTGCATTATTCGCGCCATAACTTTGCTTCTTAGAAACAATAAAATAACACTTCTATTTAGAGCACATTCTGAATAAAATATTAGTTTTTCGTGTTATAGCCTCTTTTGATGGGATTTATTTACTTAGAATCTAATAACAATCAAACCAGATTACAGATGAATAATAAAATGGCAATAGAAACGCAAACGTCTCCTGTTTCGCGTAATGTTTAATTGGCAGAAAAGGATTCAGCATTAAGTCCGCTGTTTGTAAGTTTGTACTCAATTATACATATTTTTGCTACTTAATCTTGAATGAAAATGTAACAACTATACTTTTGTAATCAATGTGTACATGATGGTTCGTCTAAAAATCTACATATACGAGTATGTTTGAAAATCCGTGGAGCAATGAAGCTGTTTCGAAAAATCCCAAAGGTTATAATTTTTATTTTAAAAAGAATTTTCTGAAGTGTTTACCTGTTGCATTTATAAAGATGACGATCAAAATATGATTAGGATTATTCATAGGAATAACAGAGAATTAATTAAGCTAAATCAAATTCAAGTTAGCATTGTATTACTATAATTAGATAAAGCTTATCTTCGTTTTTGTTAGACACGAAGAAAAAAGAAGAAACCACATAATGAGTGACAGCTGAGGTTAAAGATTAATTTATTCTCAGTTTTTGTGTGATTCTTAGAAACTTTATTAAATTAATCAATTTAATTGCATACTTTACTACTACATAATTATACCCGAGGTAATAATTCTATGACCCGCAAATACCTACCTAATAAAACTTGTCTTTTTAAACACAATGCGTACCTATCTTCTCGAAATCTCATAAGACAGACGTCATACTATGTATTTGGAATATGGTTTACCTTTCTAAAAGTATTGTGTTGCTTTTGCTGATAATTTTATCATTTGAGTACCTATAAGATTAAAGCCGCATTTATGCAGGTTAATATGTGCAATCTTCATTGAGCTAAAGTTGAGTCGCTTTCATTGCTTAGATTTCAATAGAAAATCATCAATTTTCCAATAACGATAATACAGCTTTAATATTAGTAAGAAGATATAATATTGAAACAGTAATGGCCGACTTTACCGCGAACAAATCCCACAATATCTTCCTAGAATCAGTTGTAAGTGTAACAACTCGATCGTATTAACATAACTCAGTACACGACAGTCGCTTGGAATCCAAAGCAATTTCATTGTTGTATTGTACTGCCCGATAATTTCATTTTCATTTCCATATTTCATAATATCCCACACCACATACGCCATTCCACTCTCTGCGGTCACTAGTTAACTCTAAATGTAGTTTAGTTTAGATTAATTTAAAATCATACGATTCAAGATCAAGTAGGTAATTATTAAGCTCGTATTAGCTATGGTCGCACTTCATTTACTTAATAGAATGTCGACCCTTGAATGAAGAATATTTCAGCTGGAAGGTTAATCGTAAAACCTTGGTCTCTTTAACAATTTCTAACGTACGAATTGATGGTACAATGGTAATAGTGTCGTAATATACGTTTGATCAATCAATTGTTGATATGTTCGATACGCATCACAATACCCAAAAGAAAAACGACCTCCACAATTGTACGAATGTACACGAATTCGATACACAGCTTCGGATTTTCTAAAAATTGCAAAATCTTGATGATTTTTCTTGTATTTCGTATACCCTTGACCATTTCTGCGCTACAGTATACATTCGTTACGATTGACAACAATTGTTTGATGAGATTTTCTTTAAAAAAGCTTTCATCAATTTTATTAATAGTTGCCAAACTCGTCATTATTACTCTAAACTTGAACTGCGTGAAGGTTCTATTATTGCTGCAAGTTATAATGTATTGTTGTGAACATTAAGTTTTTGAAAGTTTTATATTCTAGGACATGTTGCAACGATCATCAAAATAGTGCTAAAGTAGAATCACCGTTCATTAATTTCAGTTATTTTAAGACTTCATGCATCATCGCAAATAATGCGAACCAGTTCTATCATTATCATTTATTATTTCTAGAGATTCATCGTTTGTTATAGCATGTTGTTCATTATTTTTCATTGAAAGATACACGGGTTAGATTAATGAATTTCACTAGTTTTCTATCTACCAAAGTTTAGATGTCTTTGCTTGGTATTCTTTCGCCACTTAAATAGCTGTAGTACAGAATATCCTATGCAGATCTATCTGTTATAACAGCGCTAAGAATTTTTGTGGATTACTCGTATCTAGTAAAAATGTTTTCTGGACATTGTTTTTATCTGAAAGTTTATCAGCAACACGGGTTAGACCGTCCCACACAAAGGATTTTATTTAATTTTTAAATAGAAACTATTACGCCGTTTGTGTGTCATTTGCATTTAGTTCTCTAGCAAACCTGAGAACAAATACATCATCATCAATTTAACAACCACTTTGGACCCGATTGCAGAATTCCTCCCTTGTCTGCCATTCACTAAAACAAATATTAGCGTCATAGTGTATTTAAAATTCTCATTACTTGTATAAACTATACGGCCAATCCTTCCTGTTCATACTGCATGCACAATGGAAACGGCATTTCCTCGATAGAACAATGCAGAATGGTGTGCTCGCATGGGAGTGTTTTCACTGGCCTTTGTCGGATTTTTAACTCAGCCGTGCCCATTGTTGACTGTAATGGCTCCTGCAGTTACATCGATTATTGGTTCTTTTTTATCTGTCGTGATTTTGTTTGGATCGTTGAGTTAGATAAGTTTTGTTGTTTTTTAAAGTTAGTTTAGTTTGTTTACGCTCGATAGCGTTACCGGAGGCTAAGTAGGTAGGTCGTTTAGATGCACACGCTATATTTTTATTAGGCATTCTTATTATCTTTTTTCTTAGGAAGTAGTTTTATGATATTGTTCAGTTGTAAATCTGTTAAAGAAGCACAACAGAACATTTTGTCATCGTTTGTATGCAATTTTGGGAAATAAATGTATCATCAGCATCCATTAATCATCACCACATATCAATCTACCCTTATCTGTCGAATTTTCCTTCACATTGTGTAGTATGCCCTTGCTGTATTTACACCAACAACCTCCCAATATTAAGCAAAGGTTCCTAATGAGCTCCTAATGCACCTAAAGTGCTTGTTCTATTGTTAAAATTGTACAAAACCAATAGACATATTATTTTACCAATTTGTACAATTTAATCGACCAATACAAACTGGTCTTGAAAAGTTTGTGTGTAAATATAAACATTATTTCTAGAACCGATCTTACAATTTAGGTGGCCTTATCTCTATAAGCGGACAATCCATTAGAATTATTAGTTCCGTGAAAATATTGTCACTTTGTATTTCTTTACTTTTCTATTTTCTTTATTGTTTACTTTTGTAAAGAGAGAATGTTTTAGTTGTATTATTTAAGGTGAAAGTTGTTATTATGCCCGCGGAACAGCAGTAAATTTTGCACTCGTGCGCACAAAAAAGGTTTTACTCTACACGAATATCATTGTTATTGTTTAGAGAAATATTTATTAATTATTTTATTTACAGGTTTACGCTAATACATAACAATTTCTCACCTTATTTTTTTTTAATTTGAAGTCTGGAAAAGATCGCAATAAGCGATAAGATCGCCTAAATTTTACTTTGTTTGGTTTGTAATGTGTTTTCCTTTAATGTCAGTGTCTTTGTGCAATAAAAAGTTTCTATCTATCTTAATGGCAACTTGATCATTTAGGTAGTTATGGCATTCAATTAACCCATGGAAGTGATAAACAGCGTTATACGTAGTACGTAGTACTTATTACTTCCATGAATTAACCTTGATCCTGGAAAGTGATGAAGTACACGTCAGTCAGCTTCCTTTTGTTTCTGTATGTTTGATTTATTTTAAGACACGCAACTTTTTGTTGTTACTTTGATGATTTACTACCAAAATAAAAAAAATTGAATACCATAGATCTTCATCATCATGTTTTATATATTTTGATTGATTGACTATCTAAACAGCTGATATGATTTGTTAGTTAATCATTTAAGTGATAATATATGATATTGCCTACTTTTCCGTCATATTACGAATAAATTTGCGACCAGTTAGCTCTGTAACTGCCGTTTATACAATCATCATGTATCACCGATATCACGATACATTAATTGACAACATGATTTGTGTTATCCTTTACTATTGTTTCAACTCTTACCACATGCGATTTACGACCGTATGCACCGCGTATAAGGTTTCCAAAATTGTTATTATGATTGTTTAAAAAACATAAGTCACTTGGACGAGTGGCGTTACGGCTACCGAGCACTGTTTTAACACGACAAGATTGCGCAAAGCTTACTAAACACACGTCGGATGACAGGTGCGTGATAATGAGTCTTATTACGAGGGTGATAGGGTGTATATTGGTAATTGTGTTTGGTGTTACGGTTAGGTTACATGAACATTCGGTGCGCCGCAATTAGTTCTAACTCGAACGGTTTTGGTTACAATCGGTGGTATTTGGTAATATCCTTTGGTTGTTAAAACAACAGCGAATGAGAGGTTTATTACTCGCTGACGTGATAGATGAGTTATAGGTAGTTTTTTAATAGAGAAAGGTTCACCCAATTGGTTCAATTAATGGAAAGTACAATTTGGCTAGTCATCTTCACTTCACTAAAGGTTGTGGTGGCATTTCAGGGGTGGTGACGTTTATAGACACGGATCGCAACTCAAAATCTCTTCATGTTTAAGTGATTATATACTTATTTGCTTCTGAGATTTGCTCCGCTATTGTACGATGATCTCATTCAGTATAAACATACATATACCTTGAAAAGGTCGCATAATCTTGATCCTAAGTTTTCCCCTCCGAGCTGATAAGAATCAAAATGATTGAACGAATTCCACACAACACTTCACTTAGCATAACTATGTCTGAACGGTCGATTTGGCCATTAGCAACATATTATTCCGGCTAAAGCATTTGGATGCAGCGGGCGGCAAATTTATCGAGGCCTCGACCCAAACGCGCAAGGAGACAAGGTATAAATCTGAGACTTATTTATTTGAAGACAGAGGTGCTTCGGCTTTAACACTGTAACTGATCAGGACGCCCAGGTTTTTGGAAGCTCTCGAGATAAATGCTTTAGATTTGCAGCTAATCTTGCATCCTTAGGACTGACAGACAAAGCTTAGTGGCTTTCAAAATCAAGCTTTTAATTTTTTCTTTTATTTGATTGAAATTGTGTAGTTTTAATGTATGATTCCGCGATTCTAATGACTAAAAAAGTATCGAGAAGACTTTCTGCTAACATCGCCACCTTGTATTTACTTTGTCCTTAGAGTCCTCTGATATTATTAGGTATTCTTCAACCGAAGTCAGATCTCCGCTCAAAGGCATACCGATACGCCCATCCGCTCCGCGTTGTCGTCACCGTCCGTAAAGCCGAGACACAATGTTTCTGGAATTTAATATGGCATTGTCGTGTACTTTTATATCTTCATCTTTAACAGCAGGTCTTAAATCACTTTGCCTTTGTGATATGAGTACATTACCTTTTAAATATTGTGTTGAACTTTCCCTGTCTAATTATATTCTTCAAAAAATTGTCTTGTATTAGTTGTATTACGTACTTTGCCTATTTGTTGAAGTACTTACGCAAATTCGTTTGCCATATCGAGTCTCCCTATTGCAATAAATGTATCGCTAGACTATCCCTATTCTCTGATTATATTAGTTAGCTGCAACAAATTTCAGTATCCATTTACATTACTAATAAACAATTTTCATTCTTTATTTTTACTATTTCACTGCCATTTAAATAACTGGAAATGCATAGTAGTAATTATAACGTTCATTAAAATTTTGTATAGTACCAACTATTTTCTAATTTCAGCAACCGAAATTATGAAGACCGAAGATAATTTCTGTTGCTAAAACGAAACTTCTTATACGTTAAAACATGCCGTTTGCAATCCAATAGTAATTGTATTTGGCGCTTCCATCCTTTGGCAGCAAGACGCATTCCTTGAATATAAAGCAGATTGGTTAATGTGTACGAAGTCTAACACCGCGGACGTTTAGAAACGTGCGCCTACGCATACATAATACGCAGCCTCGGGTCTGTTTAATTTTTATTATTGTTATATGAGCGGTGGGCGATATTCAAGTTTACTGAACATCACACTTGAGAATTGAAGTAATAAGTTTAGTAGGATGCGCAAATTGATTCGTCAAATTATCAAATTAATCATTGTTCAAAGTTTTCATTGGAATAACTGAATTCTTTTCAAAGTGATTGAAGATTAGTAGGTACCTAATTGGTTTACGTATGAAATGTTCAATTCAAAGTTGTCAATAAATAGATTTAAAGCTTATTCGAAAGTCAACGTTAATAAGGTATAGTTATGTATGCAGCATACTTTGCTGTTTGCATCTTTTGGTGATGGCTGGACTACTAAATGATTATTTTCAAGTCTACTTCTGTTTCGAGCGTCAGTTGTTTTTGTTATATTGTTACTCTCACATGTTTACATTGATCAATTTCGGTGAAGTTTTTATATTGTGTCAACACGTTCTTAATATTTTCTCAATGTTGTTACGCATATTTTTATTTCTTTGTTAATGCCTAATATGGCGCCAATAACATGTTATTGTGGATAAAATCAGCGGCTTAGTTTGAATGACCATATAAATTTTGAATGACGCAGTTTTTGTTTACGTATGATTATTATTGTTTGAAAACTGGTAGGTTGACCGCTGTTTCTTATGTTTTTGCTATGACCTTTTCTTGTTTATCTTCTGCATTGAGAGATGAGTGGTCAATAGGGATAATATGGTATGAATTTGGTTTATTTTCTGATTTTTTCATATTCGTAAAAAAGTTCCCTACCAAAATAGTTCATGTAAAAGTTAAAACGTTAGCAAATCTCACATAGAGCCTAATCCAGTGTAGAGCTCAGTAGAGTGGTAGTTGTAACTCCGCTCATATTTCGAAGTCTGTTGTCTCCTTTGAACTGTACTGCAGTTCCTTGCAGAACAGACTTCATAAAAATGAAATTAAAGGCTTAAATCCCGTAATGTACATCAATCGCTTAGCACTGCAGGGCCACATCTTCAGTATCTAATTTAATATGCAAATCGTGTTATATTTACGCAATTATTTTGATGAGACGCCTATAAAACGTTCTACTAACGAGCGTCATTATACGCAATGAAAAATAAACGGCTACTTCCCTACATTTAGTTAATGAAATCGTTTTGCACTTTGACATTAAAGGGCTAACTATTCGATAAGGTCATCTATTCAGTAAGATATCTTTAAAAGTTGGCTTGGAGCTTGCTCCCTTACATCCCCAGATTGTCATTGAGGGAGACCTATGTCCAGCAGCGGACGTGTGAAGGCAGGTGATACTGATAATAATAACAATTTTACCACCTATATCGTTCATTGGAGCAGCTGATGCAACATCAAAACTTCAAAGTATAACAACACAAATACCGATTTTATTAATCTAGTTTTCACTTTCAAATCGCATACATAAGCAGTTTGTACAGGTTTCTATCGGTGATAACAGCCAAGTAACTGGCTTCGATAGGTCGCTCCAAGGTTTTTTGCCATACTTTACTAGTAAACGTGGAATCGGCTTTGGCTGTAGAATATTTCCATAATAATGCGTGTTTTGATAGTATAAGGTGTCCTTAGTGTTTGCCTAATTTGTTTGTATAGCAAAGGTCAATACTCGTATGTGTTTTGGATCTTATATCATTACATGTGTAGATAATTATATCTGAGTGTATTGCCTAAATATTCTACATACCTACGATATTTTATTTGTGCTAAGTAATGAAAAATATTACGTAAATACTTAAAATGTAATTGTTTTTTTGAGTTGCAATTAAAATTGAGATTCCTTTTGGACCAATTGACCTATGAATGAATTCATTACATTACCTACCAATGTTTTTAAGTTCATAAAATCTTTATTTTACTAATAGGTATCACATTGCTGTATTACTGAATAGAATGTGATACCTATTATAAATAAATAATAAATAAATATCAGACAACATCACATACATTGCTCTAATCCCAAAGTAAGTAGCTTAAGCACTTGTGTTATGGGTATCAGAACAACGAAGGAACCACAAATAAATACTTAAATACAAATTATAAACACCCAGACACGGAACAAACGCAAGTGTTCATCACACGAATGTTTGTCCCGGGTGGGAATCGAACCCACGACCCTTGGTTCAGAAGGCTACTACCAAGGCACTACCAATTGAGCCACCGAGCCAGCCAAATTTTTTCATTACTACTACACTTGTTACATCTTTAAAATTGGAATAAACACACTTTATTTTACTTACACTGCCCACTTACGCAAATGTACCTAATCATTAATCTGGAGTTTACATTTCAATAACAGAACTAGTATATTAATTAATAACTTAAAGTTCAAAGGTCTTTAAAACGAAATCTCAAAACAACATTCATCACAATGACAAAGATTGCCAAATGCGAAAACCTGACCTATGCACCCAATCTCGTACAGTACAAAGCCTTTATAGCCCGCCAATCATTCATTTCGCTTTTAATTAAATAACATAATTATGTAAACTGATAACCGCAATAACACAAAGCATGGACCCAAGTTATATCTTAGTGTTGAAGGTAATCTAAACAAAAACGAACACAATACAGGTTTAAAATACCTCAGTAGCCGCCTCTTCCCAGCCTTGGTGATAACATCTGATTACTACCAACGTGGAACGGATTGCAGAAACAGTCTTTGTTGCAATGGAATAAAGTCGGGTTTGTTTTTGAGTAGTTCGGAGTAGGCAATTGCAGTTTTGAAGTGAAACCAACCAGTTAAGTTTGTGGAAGTACTGTTGTGTAGTGTGGCTGTGTTGTCAGGAAAATGATCTTTGGTCACGCGAATGGAATATGAATAGACACAGAAGAGTTTCTTAAAATGTATTTTTGACTGGTTAGGATTTCATGGGATGTACAGTTTGTTAATTTTATGTAATAACTACTTGCCATCCGCCTTTTCGCCCGCGTGAATTATAAGTCCTAATAAATCATAGCCTATATTATGTCTATCTGCTGTATAAGCTATATGTCTGTAAAGATTGATTCAAATCCGTTCAGTAGTTTTAACGTGAAAGAGTAACAAACATTCATCTGTGGAAGGAATTTAATCGGTTTTGCTAAACGTAACGGATACAACCCAAACAAACTTTGTGATGATTCTACACCAATTCGATTTTTAAACAAGGTTCTCTTCCTTCTTTCTTCGTAGAATCATATATAATTGTATGCCAGTGTTTCTATTACTGAGAGGTTTCGCGATAACACGGCAATTTTAAATATGAGTCATCATTGTTATGCGTATTGATCCGAGGGCTGCACGTGTAAAATTATTGCATTTGTGATGGCAGTCAAATGTAATTTTAGAGGGATAATTAGTAATTGACGCATGAGTCACCACAGTACTCACGTTCACACTTTCAAGTTACCATCCTATACACTGAACTGTTTTGTCGATTCTTTGGAGGGCAATTGAACGCGAAATTGTTCCCGTTCAATCTATTGTACTCCTTATTGGAGCCATCGTAGGCTCCAATATCACTTAACATCGGATGAATGGGGATGTTCAAAATAATTGTCATTATATTTAGTCCGCATTTTAGATTATAGAAATATATTAGACACGTATTTTTCCTTTCTTCATTTAAACAAAAAATACCAAAGATACAAGGCATCAAAATTTAGGAGTGGGGGTCTTGACGTTACTTAGTGGCGAAAAAACTCCCACTCTGTGACGTCACGCGTAATTTTAACGGGCTATATCTTTGTCATTTTTGGTCTAATTTACAAATAAAAAAATACGTGTCTTTTATTTTTGAACAATCTAAAAGACGGACTAATTACATTTTTTTACGGAAACAGGCCCATTGTGCCAGGCATATTTGATTAAAAACATATATCTGTCTGTACATACTTGATGATGAATGACAAAGTCCTTACGACCGAGATCAAGCGCACACGAATACTCGCACCTAACAAATTAATTGATTTACTATCTAGCCACAACAGGCGCTATCTGCCAGTTTCATTGCTTTTAAATTACTTTTCCAAATAATCATTTGTGACTTTATTTATTACTAGCTGTGCTCGCGACTTCGTCCGCGTGGAATAGTTATTTTTCCCCGTTTTTTTTTTTTAGATTTTCCATTATTTCTTCGCTCCTAATAGTTGCAACGTGATGTTATATAGCCTAAAGCCTTCCTCGATAAATGGTCTGTTCAACACAAAAAGAATTTTTCAGTTAGGACCAGTAGTTCCTGAGATTAGCGCGTTTAAACAAACAAACTCTTCAGCTTTATAATATTAGTTAAGATAAATAGGTATGTACTTGGAAAGTACGGGTACGTTATAACAAGACAGAAAGTTTCTAAGAACAGTAAAATCCTTATAGGAACTGAAGCGGGAAGAATAACACGCCGTGTCATTTAAAACTACACTTTCACATAAAAGTGTTAAAGTATATATTTTATTGACAATAAATCGTTCATGTGTGTATGTAACGCATGCATTAGTTACTGCACTTTTCCAACTGCTTTCTAGAGGCACGGGCGTAACGGGCGAGGTAACGAGAGAAGTGTATCTGTCCCTTTCTTTTGTATAGCTTCGTCGCTTTCTTTCTTTTTTCGAAATTATCGCTACTTTTAATTAAAATTCCTTAGTTAAGTATTGACGATGTGTATTTATGAGATGGTTACCTAATGCAAGATTTTTATGAAGTTTGTGGTAACGATGAGACGTTGGATTGTTTTTGTATTGCAACACGCTCACTTTTTGTATTGGACACAGTAGTAAAATTATTATTTGTTATTGTAATCTTTTTTAAAAGTAATGATTAGAAAATCTGTCTCCTTAATTGTAACGAAGATAAAACAAACATGTAACATTGACTCATTAGAAGTACGTACTCTGAAAAATATGCATTTAAACTATTTGTTCTTCTGTTAATTGTTAAAGTAAAGTAGTGTTTTCTAATTAAACACCTAATTACGTGCGAGATCGTTACGTTTAATTATAAAAAAAATATATTTGAAATTGATTACGAAAATTACTTCCAACAATCCGTTTCTAATAATGCCATTAATATTTTTTACTCAAAGTTGAAACATCAATCACTGTTCATTACATTTTATTATTATAGTTTTTATTTTACAAGGATGTTAATATAACTTTGCTGTATTACCTAATTTTAAGCTTACACGTTCCGATTAATATGGTTTTTATCAAAAAATAGATGTTAATCTGTGATTATTAATGTTTATGTCAGTTTTGACACGATTTTGCTAATGACGTCTTTGAATTTTTACTTTACGCTGCTTCTTAGAAGTACCAATGAGTACCTACTTTTAAAACAAGTCCTCAAGTCGAAGTTCTATAAAGCTTTTTTAAATGACTACGATGGTAGCCAAGACGGCCTTGTCATCATCAACGGGCTCTCAAGCCTTAGGTCTATAGGAATCATTGAAGCGATAAAGTTGTACAATTAATTAAAAAAAGAAGAAATAATTTCGAGCGTGCATCGGACGTCGAGCGACTTGTACCGTGGACTACTTGCTTTGTATTCTATGACGCTATGAAACATGCTTACTGGAAGATTAGTCTCCAAGGATTCCACGATAGTAATACAAATACATTTTACTCGGGTGTCTTGTCAACTTTGTAAATTTTTACTCGACATTGGCAGAAACCTAATCAATCTGCCCTTATCTCTTTCAAAGTGTGGTCGGCACAACATGTTTTCTTCTTCCACTCTCCTCTCGTCATTAACATTGTAAATAGGCCGATTGCCACTAATACAAAAAAAATCTAAGAATTTTCAGTTGGTTAAGAAACATTGGTATACAACAAGTTCGATAATATCCCTGTCTTAATTCTAGTAAGGCACACTTTTCGCACCAGACAATGTTCAGCCGTCGGAATGCCGTCAATGCGAACTGGTCGGGCGTGCCTGAGGCAAACAGATAACACAAGTGTTGAATTAACGACGAAGCGAAAACTAGCTTCCGTAATATTTTTTACTAGCTGTGCTCGCGACTTCGTCCGCGTGGAATAGTTATTTTTCCCCGTTTTTTTTTTACATTTTCCATTATTTCTTCGCTCCTAATAGTTGCAGCGTGATGTTATATAGCCTAAAGCCTTCCTCGATAAATGGTCTATTCAACACAAAAATATTTTTTCAATTCGGACCAGTAGTTTCTGAGATTAGCGCGTTCAAACAAACAAACAAACAAACTCTTCAGCTTTATAATATTAGGTAAGATTAAGATTAATGGAATCTTTTCTTCGAGGTTACACTTTTATTGAAGTAGGTACCCATATAAGGATGAAGACTGTGTATAGCTTGACCCGAGTCGACGTCGTTGGAGCTTCGACCTTTTTGTCTAAAGCACGGATGATTTTGAAGGCTCCCGATTCGAAAAGGGCTAAGCGAATTTTTTGTCTTTCGTTTATTTCTGCATCAACAATGTATACTCGTGTAACTTGATTTCGTAAGAAAAATGTCGCTTAGCCTTATATAGCTTTTAGGTGTCGAATTATTAAAAAGTTTCCTTCTTAGATTGAATTTACAACCATCGCGTCACTAAATATTTTTTATCATTACAACGCTCCATTGGATGTAAGGGAGCGGCCTATCATCATTTCGCTCCAAGCCAACCTCACTTGCCCGTGGTACATCCTGCTGAATAACAAACGAGGCGCTGGCAACCGACTGGTGGCGGTATAACCATCACAATTGAAGGCGTAGCTAAATACCACAGACGGATGACGGGCAGCAGCGTCACCGGAGCAAGAAGCTACGTCCTGCCATCGCCAACCCGCATGGCGATTATGTGTATATCCTCCAGACGTTTACTCTAAGTGGTGAACAACTGGGGAGGCCTATGTCCAGCAGTGGACTGCAATAGGCTGGTGATGATGATGATGCTCCATTAACTGGCCCATTGGCTGACGTTGTACACACCATTACGGGTGGGGTCTTGAACATCAATTTAAAAAGTTCGCTTCTTACTTAGCCTTCTTACTAGCTTAGTGTTTTTAAAATGTTCATTAAGCTTCGTAACCAAGGTCGTCACCAAAACCTTTACTGCCTTTGTCAAACTTTCCTCGGTCCAGTGACGCAACGGACGTAACGAAGTTAACTGGGCAATCCGGTTAATAAAAAGGTCTCGGCCCGAAGAGTGGCGCCGGCCACTTTTACTTTCGCGGGAGAAAGCTGCGCTTGCGCACGGTGAGCCGTTATTAGCTTATTAGTGGGGATTTAGGGTTGCCAAGGAGGATGTAGTGTGAGGGATTCTTTTTGTGAGGGATCAGGGAGGTTGGAAGTTAGTGACGTCACTTGAAACACGGGAAAGTTTCTCTTTTATCGGAAATACTTAGTACTACATGTTGTAAGATGAAATCAAAAGTGTCACTTTTGGTATGCACAATTGCACAATGTATTAATTATCTTCTTCCTGTAAAATGGGATCCTTCAAATGGATGGTGAAGAAACAACTTGTTGGCTGGTACGGTGGCGGTAACTGAGGGAGTCAACGACTGCACGGCCGTTTGGTACTGGCAAAAGGAAGCTATCATAATAATATGCTGTATCTTCATGAATAAGTATATGGTTCCTTTTAAGCTTCTTGGATCTTGAAAAGTGTTAATTTTATAGATAGTTTATTTGTTTTTATCACGTTTAAGTGTTTCACTTCTGACCATCTAAAACGACTTCATATTACACAAAAACTTTGTCAAAAAATCTTATTAAAGGAGAATTTTTATACTCAAATAACATTAAAGCTTCCCATTTAATATCATTAGAAGGTTTCTGCAACTAATAAAGTAGTAAAAGATTTTGTCGTGTAACCGCAGCAATGAAATCGATTTTTATTTTTCGGTTCTTTTTAGAATTCATTTGCCACACCCGTTATTTCTCATCATCTTTTTACCTTTCATACACAGAGATAGTGTAAAAGGTAAAAAGATGACAAAGACAATATAAAAAGAACGAAGAACGAAGAAGACAATATAGAAAGAGAGAAGAAATAAAAAGTTATTTCGAGAGATATATTGCATCCCTAAATAGATTTAATATAATTTCAATCAAAATACGACATACAACTGGATTCTTATTATAATAACACGTTATGGAACTGTTATTTTCTTGGACTAATCAGACATTAAGTTACCGACATCTGTCAAAACATTCGGAAGAATAATGGACTTAATGACGTTTGAGACTAAGTCTAAAATTGTTTGGGGAATTAGACAGATGAGGATAGCTTATTGTGTGGTTGTCTGTACTTTGTTACCGAATTGAGATGGTTCCGTGACCACGCTGTTGTGTTGTTCCGAGTAGGGATGCCATGTCATTATCGTGATAATGTAATTAAGGTTTTTTCACTGACAAATTAGAGTGGATAAATATTATGATGAATCATGGCCGTTTAGTGCGTGGAGTTGTTTTGTACGAACTGTTATGTATAATATGTATTTATTTACAAAAAATAAGTTATCTGGTACCCATATTAGTACAAGTTGCGGTTTAGTTTGGGGCTAGATGGCGCTGTGTGGCCCAGCGTGGTAACTTTCATCATCATCACTTCTGCACGGGCCTCTCCAGTTGTTCGCCACTTTGGGGACCTTCAAACATATAGAGGCTTTGCCCATAATCGCCAAGCTGGGCAGGCGGGTTGGCATTCCCAGGGCGCTCGCTCCGGTGAGGATGGTGCCCGTTTTTGACCTGGTATTTAGCTACGCCTTCATGTACCAGTCGGTTGCTAAACCTCGTTTGTTATTCGGTGGCGTGGCAAGTCTTAGGTTATTTACTTATTTACTCGTAAGTAGGTCAAAAAGTAATGTAGGCTAAGAATGCGTTGTGTATCTTGGGCAGAAACTGCTAAAAGGCTGTAAGGGAGCCCGTATCAACCGAACAAGTTTCTGATTTAAATGTCAAACATGCGGAAGGCGAGACGGCCGCCAGTTGACCTACATAGGCGAGAAGAAATGCGCGGAAAATAGCTGGAATCGTCTGCCACAAACGTAATAGTATCTAAACGGATACTAGATTAGTCTAGGATATTATAATATGACGAGTCTTAACATTCCATAGGCTATTATGGCTAAAAATTGTAATTAGCCCGTCTTTTAGCTTATTAAAAAATAAAAGACTCGTATTTTTTTATTTGTAAATAAGACTAAAAGTTACAAAGTTATAGCCCGTTGAAATTACGCGTGACGTCACTCGGTGAGGCATTTTTACGGGAGCGAGTGACGTCAAAGACTCCCACTCCTAACTTTTGATGCCTTGTATCTTTGCTATTGTTTATTTGAATGAAAAAAGGAAAAATACGTGTAATTTAGATCGCTTCTATCGAGAAAAACCGTCAAGGATTTCGATAGTTATTCTTTTTTATCGCCATTAAATATTGCAGCATCATTAATATGCATTTCGACGACGTCAAACAATGATTAATGTTGATCTTTAATTTTCGTCAGAAACCTTTTAAAATTAGATTGTTTTCCTTTTTTGGAGATAATTTTGGGAATTGGCATTTGAATCAATACAAATAATTTAGAATCTTTATGCATTTTGTCCGAAGCTTTAGGTAATATATGAATGAATATTTATGCGGTCTTTTAAAATTAAATATGCAGGGTATGTTGTGTGTCCAACCAAAAATGTTTATCTTGAGTTGAATAACTTATGTGGGTAGTTTATTCAACTTTAAATTTCGTGGCAGGTAAGTAAAGTATTTCTTTGTTTGAAGTAAGAATTAAAAAACAGTATTATGAAAACCCCAAGCCCCAAACTAAGCGGAAGCTGGTACTATGGGTACTAGACAAATGATGAAATTACTTAGATTCTTATTGTTTTATTTTTTAATAATACTTATTATACATAGCAAATACCCAGACCAATACAAACAGACATGTTCTGTTCATACACACAAATATTTAAACATACTGTGCGGGTATCGAACCTGCGACCACTTTGTTTGAGGTTGCGTTCACTACAACAGGTCGTCTGAAATCAGTATGCAGAAAATTGCTAACACAAATCATACTTGTATATCAGTCGTAAAATTAATTTGAGATGCATTCCTACATTTCAAACGTTCTACAGGCAAGCGTAGTTAATTTGGTAATCAGAGTCCAAACTTAATGGTTTCTGAGGAAACCACTTATGTTCCATAGCCATTATGAAATAGCTAGACTAATTAGGCTTAATTTGTACCTGCCATCAAAGGTTTGTAGATGCACAAAAAATATGCAAAATTGACAAATTACGATGACGATGAACGGATTGGAGTTGTCACTATTACACATTATACATTCAATTCGTTTATTTCTTTATGATTTCTAAATCACCGGCCCACAGATAAAGTTGAAAAGACTGATCAAATATTGAAAAAATATTGCAAAAGTTATGTCGTAATGGGAATATGAAAATAACTTTTCGCTTAGATTTTCCATATCTCTTTCCTAACTATGGAAAATAATTTTGTGTCATAATTGTCAGAAAAAGAATAGGTATAACTATTTATTTGTCGTAGCAATGTTTTTATACGGAAAAGTAACTGCTTCTTGAAATTTCGTCCGCGTGGAACCCTTGTTTTTGGAATTCTTTGAGATCGAGATAGCGTAGCAACAATGGTGATGTGCAAACGTGACATTGTCTCTTCGGTCAACCTACAAAAAGAGGTTCAATTCACAAGTGCAAATATGTACAAAAAAAATGTTATCGAGGTCATAATTCTCACACTTCAACCAATTAAGTAATAGATACGCACGAAGGTGTAATCTTAACAAGCGAACGACTTCAAAATAACACTCGTAATTATAAGAAATCTAACACGATTCCGACGGAATGTGATGAAACGGTTAAAAACCTAATTGTGGAATGTTTTTATCGATTTACTTTTGCTGATAAGTTCGGTGCAATCATGTTTGCAAATCAAATGAAGTTTTTGTTGATTCTTCTGTCGATGAGAATACTACTATATTTCGTCACGTTCAATTTCTTAAGACTGTATCTATCTCGTAATTTGAGGATTACATTATTTACGTAAGTGGATTTGGGAGAAGCGTCACGCATTTTGCCTATACTTTGATGTAACACCAAATAAGTTAATATATCATCATTGTCCGTGTGGTTTCCGGTATCCGTGGGAGTTGTAAAAGACGACTAACTCTTTACTCCCTTCGTCTAAGGGAATATCAGAAAACGGGCAACAGTGCTTACCTGGGTACAGATAAAACCTACTGCGGTCACCAACACCAAGAGTGATGACTTGAGCAACTCACCTAATCATTTATATTTCAGATGGGAATCATTTGTGTTCATTATTATATATTGTGTCAGATTATAAATTTATGTGTCCATGTTTATAAGTACATTTAATTAATACATCATATGCAGATCATTCAGAGCATCAAATGTCTACTTGCGTAGACAACTTGCTTTGTCGTCGTTGGCATCTTGATTAAAACTTATCACTAACAACTCAAGAGAGGTAGGGCATAGCGAATCTTCGCTCGAATTGAGCCGCCCGTCCGGAGAAGGACCTCCCTCCACCCTATAGAAAACCGCAGTCAAATGACCTCTGGGTCGTGTTTCTGCCGGTGAGTAGGGTCTCCGGAGCTCGTGGGGGGTTAGGGTTGGGCCGGCATGGCGGTGGCAACTGACAGGAAACTGACCAGTTACTTGCCCGTTGTCACAGCGACTTGGGCTTCTCTTTCGCTTTCCATCAGGCGTAAACGTCGGGTTTTTAAAAAAGGTATGCGCGTTAAATCCCGCTAGTTATATATTATTATAGGCGTAGGGAAGCCATTATGTCGAGCTACTATAAAAAAAACTCACTTACTTACTTGGCAGGTGTTGGTGACCGCAGTATGTTCTATCTGTATTCTGTACCCCGTTAAACACTGCTGCCCGTATTCTGATACTCTCTTAGTCGTAAAGACTGATAGATTTCACATATTTCATGTACTTTCCTAAAACATTAATAGTTACTCCAAACCCATGAAAGGAAGCTACGATCCAATCAATTCGTACGAATGATACAAGCATTAAACCAGTCACGCATCAATCACTGGAAAAGTTTATTTTCTCCCATACAAAAGTGAGACCTCCAGTCGTAATGGGAGATAAATTATTAAATGTCATCTTGAATCAACCCATGCAGACTTTCTACAGATAACAAGTGTACTAAATGTCAGATTAAGTTCTGTAATTGACGCGGAATGACTTCGCAAACTGGCAGAGTATAATAATTGAAGTTAATCGCCGTATGAAAAGAATCGTTGGAAAGAAATCGTGTTTTGATTTGTAGGAACTGGTTGAAGAAATTGTCTTATTATTTATGCATTCAGAAAATGAAATACGTGAAGATATCGCGACTTACGCAGTGTTTATATCCGAATAACTCATTGCTTTATGATTGCGGTAGGTCGTGTCATTTATTTTTAAGATAACATCAGATAATTTTGTTGTCAGATGACGGAGTAAGTAACGTAAGTCATGGCATATCACATATTTAATAAAATTTTTACTAACTACCAAGAGGTTTTCGGTTCAAACTCAGGGTACATTTCCAGTGTACTGGGCCGTTCTACAAAGTTATTCTATTTGTTAGGAGATATGGAATTCAAAATCCAACTTTATGCCAGTTGCAAACAGGCGCCATTGTTTTTTATATATATAAGTAAATGGTTAAATAATATGATAATAATATTAGCTAAAATGCTCACCCAGCAAAAACCTACTCACATTTTCAATGAAAATCTGAAGATTCTTTTTATGACTGTTGCTGTCAGACGGCTTGGCTGATTTTAAACAGTAACCGCCGCCCATTGACATCAGCAATGCCAGGAGCATAGAAATTCTGCTGCCTACCTTGGGTTAAAGAGCTCTCTTTAAACCACGTTTAAAGAAATCTAAAATGAAAGATGGACGGACCAGATAAAGGCAACCGTGAGGGGCTCGTCGTCTCTACTCGAATGCACGAGGAAGGCGGCTGTGAGAGACGCATGGCGGCGCGTTGTGAAGCTGGCCACCAACGCCTGAAATGACGACCACGACCACTCTGACAAGAGTGACATCGACGAAGAAGAAGAAGAAGAAGAAAATGAAAGATTATATCTGTCACCGGAAAATAACAAGACTCGTATATTGATATACATACGTTAAATGATACCTACATTTTAACTACCGTTTGTTAGGTAATTCCGAAAGTTAATCAACTACCTAGGAAATTGATCAACTTACTATTCATACTATTTTCCGGTGACATAGCTATCGGGGAACACGAACTTTAGCTAAGAGCTCCATAGCTTAGCAAGTTCATCAGCTAACTTAGCAATAATATTACAAACTTCAACGGTAAAGTCTGACCCAAAACACTAATTACTGCCAATAATTGATACAGTGTTAAACCTTGCTCGTGACTATAAGTTTATTTATTGCTAATAAACCATTGATTATGCGAGGTGCAAATCGTAATTAATATTAATACAAGTTTCGTAACTGATTGCGAGACGAAAGCGGGAATGAGCGGGTACAATTTGTGAAGTAGTAGCAGTTCGGCTTTTGCGTTATATAGAGTTCAGGTGGAAACTTGTTTTAGAGAGCTTACAAAATCTACTCGCATTTATATTTCGAATTTAACTTATAGATGCTTGAAATCATAATGAGTAGTCCTACGCTGTAAAACGACAATATTTTTATAGTAGCTCGACATAATGGCTTCCCTACGCATGATGGAAAGCAAAAGAGAAGCCCAGGTCGCTGTGACAACGGGCAAGTAGCTGGTCAGTTACCTGTCAGTTGTCACCGCCATGCCGGCCTAACCCTAACCCCCCACGAGCTCCGGAAACCCTACTCACCGGCAAAAACACGACCCAGAGGTCATTTGGCTGCGGTATTCTCAACCCCGGTGGAGGTCCTTCCCCGGGGGCGGCTCAATTCGAGCGAAGAATCGCTTTGCCCTACCTCTCTTAATCTGCAACCAAGCGGTCTCAAACTCGGTGTAAGTTTACTCTTGAAGAGTACCAGCTGATGTCTGCTACACCCAGACCCGACACAATTTAGAAATGTTCGTGCCAATTCAAGATTACATCCTTATACTCGTAGTTGCTAGTCATTCACAATATTTGCTATGTATAATATATATTTATTTACAAAAAAAGTATCTAAGTAAGTTTATCAGTTGTCAAGTACCCACATTACAAGCTTAAGCTTAGTTTCTAACTAGATGGCGCTGTGTGATGATTTTTTTTTATTTGTATTACACATGTATTTGCTACTTAACATCTAACCTTAACCTTTTAAACCCAATGTTTTCTCCTAACCCATAACCATTCGACACGGATGCAGACAGAGTAGGTCATCAAAGCATCAATTAGTTCTCTATGGCCGAGTGGAGCTAAATGGCTGGTTGCAAGCCATCCTCATTGTCATGCTCGGGTTGTCTTGTCCCTGTTTGTTTAATCACTGCTAGTGTGTGTTTTTATCATCATCTCAATATGACTCATCCGTAGGAGGTCTGTAGTAGGGATGTAAGGGAGCGACCTATCACCGTTTCGCTCCAAGCCATCCTCACCTACCCGTGGTGCATCCTGCCGAACAACAAACGAGACTCTAGCAAACCGGTAGCGGTAAAACCATCACGTTAGAAGGCGTAGCTAAATACTATAGGCCGATGACGGGCAGCAGCGTCACCGGAGCAAGAAGCTGATTGATTAATTAACTTATTTTTAAAGTTTTTGACAATATTTACTGACTAATTGACTGGCTCGGTGGCTCAATTGGTAGTGAGTTCTGCCTTCTGAGCCAAGGGTCGTGGGTTCGATCCCCACACAGTACACACATTTGTGTGCATAAACATGTTTGTATTGGTCTGGGTGTTTTCTATGTATAATATGTATTTATTTACAAAAAAATATATCTAAGTAAGTTTATCAGTTGTCTAGTTCCCATAGTACAAGCTTCGGCTTAGTTTGGGGCTAGATGGCGCTGTGTGGCCCAGCGTGGCACGTCTTGGGTTATTATCTTGGGGTTATTATATTTTACCTCAACCCATTTATTTCCTTCATTTATTTTTATATAACCATGTTAGTTAGTTAGTTAATCATGGTGACATCACGATGTCCATAAAAAAGGTGCTAACAGTCTTCAGTGGTGCTTATGTCCATATGCAACTGATCGATTTCCATTTTGCGAACGTTTGCGTATTTGATCAGCCTTCCTACTGTATTAGTATTACACGTGCAAGTTGCTAAATTTGGATGGCATCATACGTAAAGGCAGTGTGCTAAACACTATTATAATTTGTCCTCAGTACGGTTTAAAACGGTGTTAAATGCCAAAAAGTGTTTATTTAAATGATTTTTGATAATAGATGAGTTAATCAATACATTACGTTGAGTTGGTTTGAGATGTAACATTATAATACCTACTTATTATGATCCGATATTATAGACTATTGATGAAGTGATAATTTCTGCAAGATGGCTGACAGGAGTTGGATACGAAGAGCCTAGGATCGTGATGTGACGTGTTCGCGTTTAATTTTGATCGATTGAAGAAGATTGAAGGCCTATTCCAAAGATTTAGGCCAACACGAAGCTTTTCAGTTGACAAACATGGTGCATGAACTTTTTCATTTTAATTAGGAAACCTGATTTGAAATACCTACTTATATGAATTGTTTAAAAGCCACTTAGACGGTAAATACATTGATGGTCTCAAAAAAAAACTTGACAAATAATATCCAAGATCGATTGTCGTCCTTCAAGTTAAAAGCCCAGGTTCACCAGTTTCCGCGGTCATTACATTGATGTAACCTCAAATAACAATAACTGCGTGTGAATTGGTATTTAAGTCGCCGACAAAGGTGTTTACACGGGCCCAGTTGCAGCAATGAATTACCAGAATCGATGTAGGTACGTATCGTGCGAGTTTGTTTTGTGACATCCTCGTTCTCGGTAACCGTTTATGGCATTTGTTTAACGATGTTTGTGAGCTCATGTGTCGCATCTTGGGCAATAATACCGGGAAAATGCTTTTGACTAATGAAGTGGTTTGTATCCTTCGTTAACAAATCGGAAATGTTGTTGTTTAAATTATAATTTGTAATGTTTCTGCTAAATTTTTGGATATATAGGTATCTCAGTGTTGCAGGCGTTCATGGGCCTTACCGCTTACCTTTGGGCGGGCCGGCAGCCATTTTGTTCACTAGTGGTATAAAAAAGGGGATCAGGATCTGAAGTTATTGCTCGAGTTAATTTGGAAAACTAACTTTTTAATCGAAATGGTTTAATTAGCTTGGTGTTAAGAGATATCACGGTAGTCACGGTGTTTAAGATAGAGCGTGATCGCCCAGCAAAGACCTATTCTTTCTTGTTTTGATCATTAGAAGATTATCTATATCTTTCAGGGAACATCGAGGCTAGCTAAATTATTTTAAAGTCATTTACTTAAATGTCTTTCCCTTTTACTGAACGCGTTGAACACTGTTTATTTTAAATCTAGAAGCGTTATTTACGGCAATAAATCACCAACCGCCTATAAATCAGTAGTGGCAACCACTGATTTGTTAATTAAATATTCAATTACGTTTTTTTTCCTCTAAAATTGAGCTGTAGATCTGTAGATACCCACGATTCTGCGCGAACTCTCAGTCACGACGGCTCATGGCTTCCTGAAGATGAGTAAAGCTTTATTGGAGTACAAATATACTAAACGGGTAATGTAAATAACGTTTAATGTTCCGTAGCATTATTTTGGTGTATCTAAATGACTACGATGATGGTCGAGATCTTTTTCATCATCGCCGGGGGAGTGGAAGGTTCATACCGACGGACCTAGGTATTAGACAAAGCAACATATGATTTATAAGTATTAAAGCAATAAATTGATTGACAGTTGCTGGATGGGAGAAGCCCGGCATAGAGAAATGTGGCGTGAATTAAAGGAAACCTACGTTCAGCAGTGGACGGACCAAGGCTGTTGATTGATTGATTGAAGTTGATTGGCTCGGTATTGGCTCATTTGGTAGTGAACCCAAGGGGTTCGATCCCCACCCGGGACAAACATACGTGTGGTTAACATTTGTGTTTGTTCCATATTTGGGTGTTTGTATTTTCATTGTTCCGATACCCATAACACAAGTGCTCAAGTTACTTATATCAGACAACAATCACACATTGCAATGTTGTCTGATATTTATTTACTTACATATGAATAGAGAAGCCAGCGTATTTTTTGAGCTTAAAAGTAATTTTAACTCAAATAAAACAAAAGTAAATTTCAAACTCTCACGGAACCTTAAAATAAACCAAAAAAGTTACAAGGAAGTGTCAGTAAGTATCAGGTATCATACAACTTAATTACACAATACGAGCTAATCGACCTCATAACCTACCCGGCATCGAACCTTGACCCGCGCATCGCACGCGTAATTTACTTGTCACATGCGCAGGAGTTAATTGCAGATATTGAGATGTTCAATAATAAAGAGACTAGTAGTTACGGGTATGATACTCGTAGATCAATCTTACTGCTGGCTTCAGGGCCGTCTTTAAACCATTTGAGGCCCTGGGCACATTAGGATCATGGGGCCCCTATGACCTAAATATCAGTTATCATTTGGTAATCTGGCAGGAACTAGAGGGCCCCATTCGATCACGGGGCCCTGGGCACGTGCCCATAGTGCCCAGTGGGAAAGAGGGGCCTGGCTGGCTTGTAAGATACTAGTTCATTTAAGATTGTATTCTTGCTTGGTTACTTACCTGTTCTGTTGTTACAGCGACTTAAAGTGCGTGTTGACACAAGTGGACTTGCTTGAAGCTGCGCGTAGGTTACATAAAACAATAGATTTTCTCCACTGAAGTGGGACGCAGATGACATTTTTTTTATTCAATATGGGGTTGGGCTTCTGCAATTCACCGGATGGTAAGCAATATCACAGTTTACGAAGGAGCGCGCTCACCTATCAAAAACCGATTCACTCTCGCCTTGAACATTGGAATATTGTACGTCTCGGGGAACAAGGAGCCTCACTAATAGTTCCATAGTTTGTCCGTTCGTACTATGAAAGTAGAGTAGTGTGATATAATGTGATTTGAGCAATGTCATTGGTGAATTTTTGTTAGCCTCAGCTTAGCTTCGCATCTCCGCTTTGTGTGTAATGCACCCTTAGATAACTCTTCCTGTTTCATCAGATAAATAAGAAATATAAATATCTGTGGTATCATTATTAATAAATCAAGCAAGGAGCCAGTCGATTCACATTTGAGTTTGTTCTGTGTCTGGGTGGTAGGTAATATTGTTTTTAAACAGGTGCATACATTTTCACATTGATACATTGATTCCAGTTTCCAAAACACAAGTGCTTAAGTATTTAAAAAGTACAAATATAATATTCTATAATGAATAGGTACCTATTATTTCTAGCCCGCTTTCAGATATCACTTTGACTTTTATGTGACTAGCTTCTTTAAATAAAGTGGCCAATTTTATAAAAAAAAACTAGTACTATAAACCCAAATATAAGCTAACGATCTCTTTATAAGTGTCTACTAATTCAATACCTACATAATTTTAGTTTTATTGCAACGACAAATCATTGTAAATGTCAACATTTCCGTCCATTCCTCGATTAGGTACTCGTAGCAATGTGAAGAGGATAAACGTGTTTTTGTTTATTAATACATGTGCGAAATAAAAAGATTTTCGGAAAACATAAGACGTCAGTATTTTAATAATAAATGATAAGATCTTTTGAAGATGTTGCCCTTGGGTATGAAAATTATTTTTGTCAGGAAACGATTATGTATTTACGAGTATGCCCATTTCAACATGTTTTCTTGGTTGAAAAAATAGGCGACACTTTTGTGATTTATTTGTGATTCTCTTCACGTACTTCACCACAGCACTTCAAGAGGAATCATCAATTGTGATTGTCCTAACGATTATACAAGGGCTCGCCTCCCTCGAATGGACGCCTCAAGCTAGATATGTCTTAGCAAAGGGTCACCACTCAATAACTTCTCTACCTCAATGTCCATCTGTTCTTTTTGGTATGACCAATATACATTGCCATTTCAGCCTTCTTGTGAGATCGGATAAAATGTTTAGGGATCGGATCACGTGAAGTTCGATATTTTGGTCTATTTGATCTTAATAAATCCTATGAGTCTTGTTTACTTGTTGTTATTACAAAACAATTATAATCAATAGTAAACAAGATCAACTCAAATAATCGTTTGCTTATCCAAATCGATTTTATGAAAACCGATACTAATATCGGTTGGAGCAATCATTATTCGATCGATGATGATGGAGATTTATCGAATTCCGCGTAATAACCGCTTGTGGAGTATGTGCGTCCTTTAAGGCGGTGTAAATGCACAACGCACGAATGGAGGCGGTTGCAGAGGCAGTGGTTCGAGTTACAGGAGACGGTAGTTAGGTTACAAAGATCTTGCATTTTGCGACCAAAGTTGCGGAAAATGCAATGCGATTGACGCAGCACACTAATATTAAGTATACGATGTAAGACAGCGGCCTATCATCTTTTCCCTCCAAGCTAACCTCACCTGCCAACGCATCCTACCAAATAACAAACGAGGCGCTGACAACCGTCACAGTGGCGGTATAACCATCACAATTGAAGGCGTAGCTAAATACCACAGACCGATGACGAGCAGCAGCGTCACCGGAGCGAGAAGCTACGCTCTGCGATCGCCAACCCGCCTGCCCAGCGTGGCGATTATGGGTATATCCTCCAGATGTTTGTCCTAAGTGGCGAACAACTGGAGAGGCCTATGTCCAGCAGTGGACTGCAATAGGCTGATGATGATGATGATGTGGACATAAATGCAGTATGTAGTACTATTTGAAGTGCATTTTATACCTCTCAACCAAACTGCATTCTGACTACCATTTCAAGGGTAAACAAAAACGCCTAATCCTCATAACACACACCAAATCCGAGTTGAGAGTTCAACCGATGGGAAGGTCGCGCTGCAAGTGGGTCAGACGCCATACAAACAATCGTGCATGGGCAATTTTGCTAGACGTACCGCCTCGCCGGCAACGTTTCATATTAAACATCAGTTTTACCATGCATTACACACTTTGTAGGCTTACTGAGCGATAAATTACACAGCGACCTCGTTGTTTTATCGCCTCTTATGTGAAAGGTATTCCTCTAATGTTAGTACCATACTACCCTAAGCTGAAATCGCTGTTATGGTGTCCTCGATGCCATAACCGCACAGAGCTGAGGCTGGCACCTGATTGGCTACACATACCTACCTACTCTGACTCACAAGCATTTTATTTATTTATTCATTTTATTGTTTTCTTTTGTTTAGCTTCAGTTGATGTGAACGTGTAACTGTTTTGTCGCCTATTACTGTTCTTGTACGTGTCTCTGTGTTGCCATTATTTTCTATTCTATTCTATTCTAAATCGGTTAGTATGGATTTTGCCTATTTAGCTTTTAACAAGTCCGTACGTATTTTTTAAGTACTTAAGTGTAAAATATACATCAAATAGTGCTTTACTGCGATCCCAAAGCAAGTAGCTTTAGCACTGACGCTATGGGTATCTATGATGCAGTACAAACGTATAGATAATTGATTTTACAAGTATTTTTAAGTATCGTATTTTTAACAATCACAAATGTTGATGTGAATGTTTGTCGTGGGTGGGGATCCAACCTATAAGCCCTGGTTCTGATAGGTTCACTATTAAAAGATCTACCGGACCAGTCAACATTTCCATTTATGATGAAGTACTCCAATAGGTATATTATACAATGTTCGCTGGTTTGATTTCATTTAAGCTTAAAAACATTTAAAAGCGTGTAAAAAAATTAATTTAATTTATTAATTATATAACTAAATAATTAATTTTCATATTCACTACTTCTAATCACCGCTGATTTAAGACTAAAAATAACGATCGAGATAAGAAAACATGAAAATCGAGTTAAAAATTAATGGTACCTGTACCTATCCACAATTATAAATGGATATTTTAAAAACCCACAGTCGTTAAAGCCGAAAATGCTCAATTAAAATTTACGTTGTTACCTAATCAATGTTAAAACAACCTCGTATTTAATAAGCAAGTGATTATTCGCTTATTTAATTTAAAAAAAATGAAGAATAATGCGTGAACACGATTTTGCATAAAAAACTTGGGGTCCAATCAAGTAGCTTTTGTTAATTACTTGGTCGGGTCACGATCGGCTCTTGCGCAACGTATGGATTCTCCTTTATGTTGGCTTTTTATACGTAGAGTTCCGTGTGCTTATGGGAGAATAGAATTGATTATGTTTAGTGTTCCATATAACAATGGGGAAACTGTAACATAATATGCCTGATTTTAAGAATTTGATTTTTTTTTATTGGTCAGGCTGTGTCTTTCTGGTGTTAAACCACAATCGGCGCTCATGGCCACCAGCAATGCCAGGAGTACTGTCATGCCGCTATATATAATGTTTCTGATGAAAAATCACTTAGGAAATGAACTTTTAAAAATTATTTCGGGTCTGAGTGTTCTGGGAGACGCCCCCAAGTTCATCTGGTACTCATAGTAGAAGGGAAATCCTTAGTACTACTTAAAAATATCTAGACAAGGAACAAACACGAATGTTTGTCTCGTGTGGGGTTTGAACTCACGACCCTTGGTTCAAAAGACTGGGACCACTAACAAAGCCACCGGGCCGGTCAAAATAATAAGATACGGAACACTGACATTAAAGATGCCAATATTAATCTGCGCCCACCTCACTCCGTCGATGTTCTTAAAGCATGGTAAACAATCCATTAGTTAATTATCGAATTTTATGACGTAACGTACATGTTATGTAACACAAAACGTAATGTATTAAAAAAACATAAGATTCTCTAGGTTTTTTATAATTATTACGTAGGTAGTAGGTTATATCTGATACTTTAGTTAGTTTAACTAGTAGATATGCCAAAGATGTCCGTGTGGTTGTCGGATTCAGAATAGACCCACCCCATCTCATCTCATGGGTGACATAGAAGACGACAAAGAGAGTATCAGGAAACGGGCATTAGCGTTTAACAAACAAAACCTACTGCGGTCACCAACCCACCTGCCAAACGTGGTGACTAAGGCAAATCCCCTTAAATGACAATAGGCTCGTTGCCTTAAAAAAAAAGACACGTCTTTTTTAATTTGTAAATTAGACTAAAAATTACAAAGTTATAGCCCGTTGAAATTACGCGTGACGTCAAAGAGTGGGAGATTTTTCGCTACTGAGTGACGTCAAAGACCCCCACTCCTACATTTTGATGCCTTGTATCTTTGTTATTTTTTGTTTAAATGAAAAATACGTGTCCAATACATTTATAAGATCTAAAATACGGACTGAATATAATGTAATTAATTTGACCCTGGAAACATCCCTATTGTCATTGGGAGAGGCCTATGTCCAGCAGTGGACGTTTGCAGGCTGATGATGATGATAAAGATTCTTCAAACATTACACCCTATAAAAAATTTAAGCTGTTGTATGTAAATACAGACGCAAACTTCTATTCAAATAAAGGCCATCAAATGAATGCAAAACTATGTATAACTGCGGTCGTTTAGTTAAGGAAAATTCAGCATGAAGGTTCTATTTCGACTTAGCATTCATAGAATTTCTAAGCAGCTGTTTGTAACCCAGCCATCAGTATTTGTTAGTTTGATTTATCGTCGTTATTAAGCTTCTATTGCGTTGCCCAGGTTTCATCACGAACGTTTAATGCAGATTCGTTCTACGAAAACTTCTGAGTAAAAAATAAAGTGGTTGTTTTATATGATTTTACGGTTTTGATGTCCAAAAAAGATTCAAAGTTCAATCTGTATTGTGAAATTTGTTTCCGATGAAGAGAAAATGTATCGAGAAGTTGAGCAATTGATGAAAAAAAATAACATAAGGTATGTCGTTGATTGTCATATGAGTCTCTGGTGACCGTTATTTGTTCAAGCAGCATCATTGTTGTCAATTGGGTGTCTACGTACATAGGCCTCCTCCAAAGCCTTCCATTTCTGTCTATATCTTGCCCCCATCCAGTTCTGTGGCTGTTTTTATATCTATTTTTATATCATCTGCCAATCAGACTATTTTCTCACGCTACCCATTCCGTACACTTAGTCTGATGCATTCTAACCAAATGTCCTGTCCATTGCTAACCCAGACCAATACTTCCATACATGTTCTCATGCACACAAATGTTTGTACTGTAGGGATATCGAGCCGGCCTAGGCAGTGTTCACTACCCCTGAATGAAACTGGTCGTTCATGTCTCTTTTGTCGGATCTACTACGATCATAGATATTTTGAGCAATGCATATCTTGTCCAATACATCTCTCCAATTCATGCTCACCTTGAAGCAGATTTATATTATTTCGCTAATCAGTGGCACTTGCGCAGACGTTACTAAACTATGTTTCGGATTACTTTGTCTTGTAAATATTTCATCGTTATGCTTAGGGTTGACTGCTTCTTATCAATTCAACTTTTTTTTTCCTAAATGACTACGATGATGGCCAGGCCGGCCATCATCACCGGACTGTTGGGGGAGCGGAAGGCTCTCACCCCTAGGAAGGCTCTCACCCCTAAATGTTTGTTGAACTTATACAACACTAGTGACCTCGCTTTGCTTCGGATGTCTCAGATACACAGATTTTATTGGGTTATAATATTGACGTTTTAGTAAAGAACCCTAACCTTTTATAGCAATACATATAACCTATGTTACCCAGGGTAAATGTAGCTTTCCAATGGTGAAAAAGTTTTTAGAATCGTCAAAGTAGTTTTTGAGCTTATTCATTACAAAAATACGAATCTTTCCTCTTTTAAATATTAGTATAGAAGTGGATAATTAACATAAGAATTAAATAAAATGAATACTGATTGAAAACCAAAGTTTGCTCAGCTCATTAGTTATCCGATATACCGACAATTCATTCGTTATGGGTTTGCGCGTAGCCACTATTCACCTGATGATAAGTGACATTGAAGTCTACCAGGCGCGCGTTTGCCCAACAAAACCGATTCTTCGGCAGAATCCGGCAATCCGGCAAGGAGTTCCATAGCTTGGCCGTACTAAGAAAGTAGAGGCAAAGCGAACGGAGATGTTAGTTGATAGCCCTTAATCTCCTTCCTAAAGTGTTCATTGCGCAGCGACGTCTTCTTTCGAGTCCACTGGGCACTCGCGTGCAACAATGTAAAGGGACTCTGATGAAAGCCTTTTTTGCGGAAGTATAATTAAATTTACTCGACAATTTGTCAAGCTTCAGTGGGTTGGGTGCTTAATTTCAATTATTTTGGAGTTGGTTTTGTAAGTTAATGCTTTAAATTGATTTCTTGCGTATCATGGTAGGAAACCAAATATAATTTGGTTAATGCCTTGGTGAAGCCATTGGATTTTATGAAGGCTGGATTGGATGGGACCATCTGGTAAAAATGGATGAGGACATTTGCGATTACCTGATCCATCATGTTAGCAGAAATCATGATGGATTTTTGACATGAGGACAAGTCCTGTGTGGTGTTATGAAAATGTTTTTTTTTTTATATAGTGACACGGCTTCCGTTCTATTGATATAAAACGAATGAGAAGTCCAATTTGCTATGACAGATATACCAAATATCGATTGTAGGTATGGGACAACTCTAATTGAACCTAACGGTGAGTGAAGCTAGCAACTCAAAGTACAGGAGAATACTGTCTCGAACAGGTGATCGGTGAACTGATTATACACAATAAGGGTTTTCTGAAAAAATAAATCCACCAGATAGCACCACATAAAAGACCGGCCCAACTTTTACGTGATTGGCTCATTTTGACATGGCACTGACATTCACATAGCAACTGACCAATCACATGATAGCTGGGCCGCGGGTATCAATCGGTTATTTCATTTTGAAATACACCATTATATCAGAGTTTCGTTCAAATCCGTTCGGTAGTTTTCGCGTAGAATCTATCCAAACATACAATCAATCTAACTTGCGTTTTTACTGGTAATAGTAGTCGGATAGTAAGAAATAATGTTGTGTTGAAACACAACATTATTTGATAATGAATTACACTATAAAATAATGTTGATTCCTTCTTTTAAATAAACTCAGTACCATGAAATCACTAGCATTGCCGCCATAGAGTTAACTCTACAGCGTTAATCTTCCATTCAAATCGGATGATCTTGCACGAGCGATTACCTCACATCACAATTATCATAATAACCACGTAATTTACTTACGGACAGAAGTAAAAAGCGTCAGTACAAAGACCAGGATTCTCGCACAATACAACACGAAGTAGCAAAAAGGTTCAATGCGGGGATGCTACCAAAATGTTTACATAGCTTGAGATATAGAATTATGAACCTTGTTATATTGCAATAAGTAATAAAATACTGTAATGTCCATAGTCTTTGGTACAGTTGTGTTGGAAATTCTGCCCATTAAACTAGCAGTATCATTTTAGAATATTTTATAGTAGCAGTAATAAGAGTGCACCTATATTTGCGCACACTCTACAAATGTACTTTAATATCTCCGTACTCTGCTAGCCACCATAGCAATTCACCGCTATTGCCATAATTCGGGTAGGAGAAATTTATGAACGAATTCAAGCTCTTTTGATACTCATAATATGTGATCTTCATCATCATCAACCTAACTTCCACTGTTCGACATAGGCCCCACGCTTGGCAGGGGGTTGGTCATCGCAATAAGTTTTATCTGTACCTGGGATGTAAGGGAGCGGCCTATCATCTTTTTCCAACCTCACCTGCCCGTGGTGCATCCTGCCGAATAACAAACGAGGCGCTGGCAACCGACTGATGGCGGTAAAACCATCACAATTGAAGGCTTAGCTAAATACCACACGCCGATGACGGGCAGCAGCGTCACCGGAGCAAGAAGCTACGTCCTGCGATCGCCAATCCGCCTGCCCAGCGTGGCGATTATGGGCATATCCTCCAGATGTTGGCCTAAGTGGCGAACAACTGGAGAGGCCTATGTCCAGCTGTGGACTGCAATAGGCTGATGATGATGATGACTGGTAAACGCTACTGTCCGTTTCCTAATATTCCCTCAGCCGTCTTCCACGACCTCCACGGTGAGATGGCCACCCCATCCTTTTCTCCCAAGTCCCACCACCACACAGGCCTGTTGTATAGATGGTTATAAAGACAAGTAACTGTTTATTATATTCAAACATCAAAGCCTAAAACGTAAGCAACTGTACTAAACGATGCTAAAACAAGCTAACACGATTATCGACCTTCTCAGCTTGGCACAAGGTTGAAAATGTCCTGCTGTAGTTTTTCTATCAAAAGAAGACACCGGGTAATCACACCATCACGAGTAGGTAATTAGCCGCAATAAAAGGTAATTTTGACCGAAATTAGGCAAAAAGCAAGCGCGAGGCAAGGACGTGCCGACTCGCCTTTTGCTAAACACGAAATACCAGGGTAGCTATGTCGTATTTAGCTAAAGGCAATTCAATGATAGAGAAATATAAATTAGTATAACGGAAATGTAATCTGGTTTGTAATGGAGCGACTTGTCATCTAATTGCTTTAAGCCACCCTCACCTGCCCGTGGTGCATCCTGCTGAATAACAAATAAAGCTCTGGCAACCGATTGTTGGCGGTACAACCTTCACGATAGAAGGCGTAGCTAAATACCACAGGCCGATTGATCGGAACCTCGGACAATCTACCGAAAAATAAACAGGGAAAATAAATAAATGGTTAAATAATACGTTAAATTGTGGGCAGTTGTTACAGTCACAATTTTTCGAGAGTTTACAATCTCGCAAGATATACTATATCACGGTTTTTACAACTTTACATACATGAAACAATAAACATACATAAAAAATGTACCTACTACTACTATAAAAAATAACCTTTGATATTTAACCACTTCAGTGCAAGTCAGCTATGGCTATCACATTTCACGCAAGTATAGTTAGTTAGTGTATTACTAAGTGACCGTTTTGTAATGCTAAATTAAGTTTAACGTCAATCGTTCAAGCTCAACCAAATCTCCTAAATGTGGTTTGCATCGAGCCACTGACTCTGAATGGAACTCTAGCGTAGAATGGAACAAATATAGAATGGATTGCACACATAAAATATATTTTGTACATTATTAACATATGACCAAGGTTCTAGTGTTCATTCACGTTCAAGTGAACTTGGTCTAAGTTGTTCTATTAACATGCACACTTGTGAACAAATGTGTGTGTTATTCTTCTAAATATTATAAACTAACTGTGCATCCGCTAGGATGAATATCGGGTTTAAAAAATAACGGACTTCTATAAAACGGTGCCTAAGTTAGACCACTACAAATACATCGGTGAAAACCGCATTCAATTCCATGCCGTAGTTTTCGCGTGATGCGCGTTCAAACAAACAGGTAAAATTCTCCCGTTTTCCATACACTTCCCTTCACTGCTCTGCTCCTACTGATTGTAGCGTGATGAAAAGTACTATAATCTGTCCAGGAGTATGAAGAATAATTGTACAAAGTATCGTTAAAATCCGTTCAGTAGTTTTTGTTTCTATAACTAACATAGAGACAGACAAAAATTACATTCACATTACATTTTAAATAATTGCATTTTTGGCATCAGTATCGATCACTAATCATCCCCTGATATTTATTTTGAAAATATATTTTTATTAATAGATCTGTAGAGAAGTCAATTCTGTACATGAAATCTCTACCTTTACGCAGCGACTTTGGCTTCTCTCATCAGGCGCAGAGAAGCCATTGCCGAGCTCCCATAAAAAACGACGAAATACATACACTTCGCCAAACTAATTTGCTATTAACCAAAAAAAAAAATGTTGACCAGCATCAATCCAATCCTTGTCCCCAATATTGTACGAATCCGTTGATTAAGCCTGTACTTAAAGCAAAGGACACACGTAAAGCCGTATCTCTAAGGCTGATGGCATAAGGCCCGTGGCCTCGTCCGCGGCTAATGCGCTAAGGCCGCCCAGCGCGACCCAAACGTGGGAAGAGCCAGCACGCGACGTATTCAAACGACGATTTGAATCAGCCGTCACGAGCTGGCTTGCTATAGCACGTTTGTGTAGTAAGAGGTGATCTGCCCTTGTTAATATACTTAGTTAGTATTTGTCACAGAAAACCGTGCATTCAATCCTTGATTTTTTTTTGTAACAACAATAACAGGAATTACAGTGTTTGGTTTCAGGCGAGCAAAACACACAGTGATAGTTGGAGGTCTTCCACGGTGCCGTTTTGCGCGCAATTTTCTACCTCGTGCAACCGGTCTCTGGAATCAGCTTCCTGCTGCAATTTTTCCGAATAGATATGATTTGGGGACGTTCAAAAAGCGAGCCTATAGATTTCTCAAAGGCAACGCACTTGTGACTCCCCTGGTATTGCGGTGTCTATGGGCTGAAGTGATCACTTACCATCAGGTGACTTTCAGGCCCGTTTGCCCCCTCTTCCATAAAAAAAAAACCACAAATTGATATAAAAATGTTGCTTTGTATACCTTTGCTTTTGACTCTAATCATTTCGCTCTCTGTTCATATGTGTAAAACATACTCATGTCTTTTTTTATCTTTTTCAGGTAAGGCCAACTCTGAAACATCAAAACGTAAGTTCGTGCAAATACCAATCAATCAGCAGCCCTGATCCATCCACTGTACGTAGTCCTACTTTTATCGCGCCACATTTTTATATACTGGGCTTCCTCCGTTCAGCCAATGCCAGCACTGCAGTTCTTCTAAGGCCCTCAACCCTTTTTTTTATGCCGGGGAAAATGCTTTTAGGCATCCCCGTCACCCGGAGGGGGGGGGGGGGGGGGTGACGGGGTATGTGGGACTCACCCTGCCTCAAGGTGGAAGGGAGGCAGGCAATACCCACTAAAAACCCCGGCCCCTCCGTCTAGGACTGCCGCGGCACCATCAGCGCTGTCCACCTCAGCAGGCCCAATCAGCCCCACCCCAGGGGGGAGCGACGGGAGCGGCCCGGAGGGCCGGTCCACTCCCGTCCGACAGGGACGGAGACCCGTGCAAGGCAGGTGGAGGTGCCCCCGCACCGACCACCCGCTGGGCCCCAGGTTTAAAGGCGTTCTACACCACGTAGGTATGTGGCGCGGATTGTAAGAGGCCTATGTTCAGCAGTTGATTGATTATGTTTCCTTATGGTAAGATCGAGAGTAGAAGCTTATTTGAACTGAGGAAACAAGCTAGTCTACATTGCTTCTTCTTCACACGGAGTGATTTAAAGAATGGTCTTCAAGCATATTAAGTACATACTCTTATAAATACAGCATTATTTAAAAAAACTAATAACTCCACATCCTGTCTCTTCACGCGTAAAATAACCTCTTAATTCAAACGATGATAACACATGATGCATCAGCCATCAGTGGCCAGATAGCATTGTGGCGCTGGCTCAAATAATCGCTGCCCCATTGTTTTACCATCGTATTTACTTACTGACAGAGTTTAAAACTCTAATGCGGAAAATATTTTTTATACGGTGTATTGTTTGTTTTTGTAATTGTAATTTGTATAATGATATGTTGCGTTGACCTCCATAGTGGTCGCAGTCACTGCTGGACATTTAAGAGAGGTAGGGCATAGCGAATCTTCGCTCGAATTGAGCCGCCCGTCCGGGGAAATACCTCCACCCTATAGAATACCGCAGCGAAATGACCTCCGGGTCGTGTTTCTTCCGGTGAGCAGAGTTTCCCGAGCTCATGGGGGATTATGATATACATAGGCCTCTCCAGTTGTTAGCCTCTTTGGGCAAACACCTAGAGGTTATTCTCATACTCGCCACGCTGGGCAGGCGGGTTGGCGATCGCAGGGCGTAGCTTATATTTTACTAGTTGATTACTGATTTAAGCGGTTAAATACCATACAAGTCTCATATTTGTAGCAGCTTTCGTATGTAAATGCACCTTATGAACTGTTGGAGGCTGTACTCGTAATTGGTACCCAATGTTCCAATTTAACGCTGTTATTCAAGTATGTAATAATGCGATGAGGCAAACACTTTTTGTCTTTATCCGGTTAACTAGCGGAAAGATTATGAAATATTTATATTCCAAACTTCTCGGAAATAGATTGGTATTCGGTAACTGTTTGATTAACTTGCGGAAAAATTATGAAATATCCTAGGCAGCTATTCAGAGCCTCTCGGAAATGGATTTGAAATTCGGTAACTGTGCTGCCTTTTTCTAATTGGACGAAGTTAATCCAAAACGTTTCAATCCACAGATCACACGAACTTGTGTTAATATGATGAATCCTTTTATTTTGACACTTTTTTTACTTATTTGACAGAATTTCAGCTTCCAATTCATACTTCTTACGTCCAATTTAAACGAATTGTTTTTGTTAAACAAGTTAACAAACCATAGAGTTCCCATATCGGAAACGTTTTCAAAAAATTATGATGATAATTTACGTAGGAATCTACTTTTTAAAACCTGATCACCACTGAGGTGAAAAGTGAAAAGGTTTACAAACGGCCAGTATTTCAAGGTATGCATACAATAACCTTAAAAAAAAGAAATAAGACGCATCGGAATATCGACAGGGCAAACATTTTTGAAGGCCAGTATTAATGCTGGCTGTATGGCTGTCGTTGCCTGAGACAACATCGGAGGCGTGCGTCCGATGCTTCACGGTCCGCCGCGTGTGACGTCACGAGCGAAAGTGACACGCGACAACACATATTCATATAGTATATGTATAGAGACATATTTTGTAAAGGCAGATACATACTAATGTGGCGTGGCGTGACGCGCTAGAAGTGTTTTTTTTTATAGTAGCTCGACATAATGGCTTCCCTACGCCTGATGGAAAGCGAAAGAGAAGCCCAAGCTGTGACAACCGGCAAGTAACTGGTTAGTTACCTGTCAGTTGCCACTGCAATGCCGGCCCAACCCTAATCCCCCACGAGCTCCGGAAACTCTACTCACCGGTAGAAACACAACTCGGAGGTCATTTGGTTGAGGTTTTCTATAGGGTGGTCCCCGACGAGCGGCTCAATTGGAGCGAATATTCGCTATGCTGCTGGGTTCTGTTCTAGTGGTATCTGTCAATAATGGCAGTCGCAATATACTCGTACATTGATAGACGCTGCCAGGCATCATCATATCGACGTGCCAATATAAAAAAGACCGAAAGATAATAGGTTGCTTCTCCAACTAGAAAGACACTACACCCATTCAAACAAAAAAGATTTATCCAAATCCGTTCACAGTTCTCGTAGATACAGGGTGACATATACAACATCACAAAAAAAAACAGTGAATTGAGAATCTCCTCCTTTTGCTTTGACGTTTTGAAGTCGTCAAATTACTAACTTTTGAGTCGTCAATACGTTGTGATGACAAAAGTTGTCAATTATTATGAAACACAAAAAGTATAGACCGCTCACCTTGGCTACGACTTTGGTGTAAAAACGAATCAGGTGGGATGATCAATCGGCGAAACAGTAGTTTTATTTTTTGTATTTTCTATGGTCACAGTCTAATTCACAGGCTTTTTATGAATTCAATACCTAGTATGCTTGTTTCTGATATTCGTGTACTATGATACGAATCTGACTTGTGTTAGAGATACAAAAAAAGTACACTGAGGAGTGGTCGGTCCGCTGGGGCCGGAACACACACACTAAATCTTACATACTCAAAGTATTGCTGAATGCATTTTGCAATAATTAAAATATATAAATAAAAAAAAATTATACAATTATTTTGTGTCTGTCTCTACAACTATAGTTCATTCGCGTTGAAAATAGTGACTGACAGATTTTCTTAACGCGAATGAACTATAGTTTTAACAATACGAGATTGATCTAAAAAAACTTGTGTAATCATATGGGATTCCAAACAATGAAGGTATCACAAATTACATACTTAAAACACCTGACCTGATCCTAAAGTAAGCTAAAGGGTCCGTACCACCAAAATCGAAAACGATCGTTCGTTGAAACAGATCGCGTACTTTTGCAAAATAAATCCCTCCCATTTGTACTTTCGGTATTCGGATATATGAATTAAATTAATAAAAACCGACTTTGACGAATTTTAGTTCGTATATTCGAACACGGAACAGACAATAGGGTGAGATCTAAGTTGCAAAAGTACGCGATCTGTTCAACGAACGATCGTTTTTGATTTTAGTGGTACGGGTCTTGTCCCGTCCAAGGACTTCAATCAATCAATCAACAGCCTTGGTCCGTCCACTGCTGAACGGAGGCCTCCTTTAATTCGCGCCACATTTCTCTATCCCGGGCCTCCCCCATCCAGCAACTGCCAGCAGTTGCCAAGGACTTGTCTTACGGAAATAAGCATTGACAAAAGTACCACAAATAAGCACATACTCAAATACAATACAACCGGGTATACAATACAACACAACCCACGGCCCTCAATTCAAAAGTCGAGGGTCTCAAATGACCAGGCCAGTCAAAATCTTAAATGCCCAAACATCCAGCAACGAAACTAACGCAAAGCTCATTATATAAATGTAGAGATGTGGGATTCGAACCCACGGCCCTCGGTGCCGGCGGCGGGGTCATTACCAAATGAGCCACGGGGCCAGTAATTATACCTTTGATAACTCTATAAGATTTGGACAGTTTTATTACCTAAACTAATTGAACCTTGTTTGGTTGCTCTAGGCAACATAGATAGAAAAAAATCAATAATTAATGCGCCCACAAAGGCTTATCGTTTGTATAATTTAAATATAATATCAACTGACAGTTAATACGGCCCGCGGCAGATCACAATGCTAAATAATTATAACTTAATGCATATTTTAATAAGACATTTAGCAACCTTGCTCGTTTGTTCCGTCAGATTGATTGTAGAAGTTCTTTTGACTACTTAAGTGTAGTAAGTAAGGGTTTGTTTGTCTAATATACATGTCTACCGATGGCCTCGTTGATCACGTAACCGTCAATAAAGATCAAAAGGTTTTTGGTTTGATTTCCGGCTGATGAATTTTAATGTTGTGTTTTGGTGGAACATCAATTGGTAGGTGCTCATCTTGCAAGAGAATCCATTTGTTTAAGAATTGACTAGTGTTGACTAGAGCACTATATGATACATTTTTTTTATTATATCTTGTTTTTTTTGCTTTGTTACATCCTTGTCCTTACATTTTTTACATTTTTAACCTTACTTTTAATCTTCATCGCCATAATTTTTTGAATTAATAAAAGATTTCTTCTAAAATTGCTATTCTTTGGAAGTCATCGCCCTCTCTAAACAGTATCTTATATTCCTAACTTTGAAAAATTATAATCGGTAAAATCTCCAGGTGATCAATGTAAATAGGATTTTTTATTTATGTAGATACATATAAATTGTAAGATGTTACGTCACATACATTGTCTGAGATCTAGGTCCAATTTGATGCATAAAATGTATAATATCGTCCGAATTTCTTGCCACTTTCCGTCAACAATTTTTCGCTCTTCCTACATTGCAACACAATGAGATAAAATTAACCACACATTTTAAACAGCCAAGCATATATCATAAGCTTAACGAATAACGCCTCACATCCAGCTTTTTGTGAGCGTCGAAATCGCGGGACCAAGTCCCCAATTTAAAATATAGCACATGTAAGTATTGTTAATGTTGACATTTTTATTTTGCAGAAATTGTATCAATTTTCATATGAATTCAGCGATTACATGAATCATCAAAATGGCGGGACCAATGTTTTAATCAGATAACTTTAATTTGGCACTAACAATTGCGTTGAAAATTGAGTACATACAAGTACAAATGTAGTACTAAGTCTTCGGGTCTAAATTACCTGCCTCCGAGTAGCGCTTTCCGATGGCTCCGCCACTTTGACGTCATAATGGCGGGACCAGGGAATTCTTGACGTACTCGTACTTCCTTTACCTTTAGAGGTACAAATTTGTGGTTTCGGGTACAAATAGTACAAATGTAGTACAAACCCTTACATGTGCTATATTTTAAATTGGGGACTTGGTCCCGCGATTTTGACGCTCACAGCTTTTTTACTCAAAACCTCTGACAATAGTCCCGCCCCTCACATTTGGCCAACTTTTTGCTTCTCCCATTAAGGACAGCATTCATACAACGTATACAAAGCTCGCATCATAAATAAGCTGCGTTTGACAGCTAGCAACGCGGAAACGCATGCGCAAGTCACATGTACAATACATACATACAGTTGTATATTAACTGTGACTCTTATTACGACCAATTAAGGGTCATGTGGATAATAGCCTCTTAATGTATAGTGACAAATAGGTTTGAATGAGTCGAGATCTCATTGAATTATACTAGCACGATAAAGCAGGTTCTCCTCAAATGGTAAGTCAATAATTGTACTAAATAACTGAATAAGTCGGTCGCGAATCGTTACTCAACGTCAATCGATCATTTTAAATATTGTAACATCCATACTTAATATTATAAATGGGAAAGTGTGTCTGTCTGTAGGTTTGTGTTTCTTCACCGTAAAACGGAGCGACGAATTGACGTGATTTTTTAAGCGGAGTTAGTTGAAGAGATGGAGAGTAACATAGGCTACTTTTTGAACCTTTCTAACCCCCCACTTCCCTAAAATGGGGAGGCAATGCCGGCGAAGCCGCGGGCACAGCTAACATATAAGTGTTTATATTACATTGTCCATGTCGTTTCCAGGTTTAGGATAGGACTATCTCATCCAGTGGTTGTTGTAGAAGACGACTAAGGGATTATCAGGTAATGGGCAGCGGCGTTTACCTTTTTTTTATTGCTATGGGTGGCAGACGAGCAAGCGGCCCATCTGATGTTAAACAGTTACCGCCGCTCATAGACTCTGCAATGCCAGGGTACAAATAAAACCTACTGCGGTCACCAACCCGCCTGTTTTGGGCAGTAGCTGATGAAGACGACGTTGTTGGCTCAATTTTTTGATTTCAAAACTAAATAAAAAAATTGATGCACTGATCAAATGTTCTTGCATCGTTACCAGGATTTCCTTAAAGAAAAGACTTCAACGAGTCAGTTGCACCGTATATCAAAAAAAATAACTTTGTGTTTCTTAACTTCTATAAACTAAGTATGTATATGTATTTATTTAAATAAACTTCATCCGCCCAGCCACCTGGCAGTCAGCCACTTGGCCGTCCCACGTACGCTCGCTTTACTGCATGATCCCCCCATAAACTAAAATGAGAGAGGTAGGGCATAGCGAATCTTCGCTCGAATTGAGCCGCCCGTCCGGGGAAGGACCTCCACCCTATAGAATACCGCAGTCAAATGACCTCCGGGTCGTGTTTCTGCTGTTGAGTAGGGTTAGGGTTGGGCAGGCATGGCAATGGCAAATGACAGGTAACTAACCAGTTACTTGCCAGTTTTCACAGCGACTTGGGCTTCTCTTTCGCTTACCATCAGGCGAAGGGAAGCCATTATGTTGAGCTTACTATAAAAAAAATGAGGAAATGGAATGAAATCCCGAAAACGACCGACGAAATAGTCTATTTCCCGAGGGTTATGGTGAGGGAGGCTTTACACTGGCAAACGATGATGAGCCGAGAATGCTGAAATATGTAGTATAAATAGTATAATGGTCACATTTTGACCTTTACAGCCAACAATGCAACATGTTCGGTTCAGGCTTTTCGTTAATTTGGTGGCGCGAAGCGGAGTGACGCTCACGGCCGGCCGGGCCCCGCTGGCCCGTGTCGACCCACTTGTGATGCCGATTAAATAACACCTGACGATTGGTGATCATCATTGTTGGCTCGTTTGACTGGCTCGATGGCTCATTTGGTAGTGACCTCTGCCCTCTGAGCCAAGGGTCGTGGGTTCGATTCCCGCACAGTACAAACATTTGTGTTCATGAACATGTCTGTTTGTATTGGTCTGGGTGTTTCTATGTATAATATGTATTTATTTACAAAAAAAAATGTATCTAAGTTAGTTTATCAGTTCTCTAGTACCCATAGTACAAGCTTCGGCTTAGTTTGGGGCGCTGTGTGGCCCTAGTAGTTGCTAATTATTACCATATCACTTTCTTTTAAAAAACAAAACAGTTAAAACAATTAAAAGAAGTATTTAAAATGGAAGAATTTGTGTTCCAAACGTACTTGAAGATATTTCAATACAAAAATAGCCGTGATATATGGACGTAACAATTTTTAACCGTGACTGTACAACGTTATACCAACTATGAGACTTATGCATCAGTAATAAGCTTTAAAATTGCATTAAAAGCAACCAGCGTCATCGTTGTTAAAATGCAAATACGGAATCTTATTGTGCGAGACAAAAGAAAGCATACTTTAGTTGAGAAACACTTTCTTGTGTGGACGGCTTGTTAGTTGCAACTAATTGTCTGACGTAACTTAGTTACATAGATGGGCAGAGACTTTCACCCGAGCCAGGCAGCCTAAGTTGACACTTGTATAAATAAGTATGAGAGCATAGGGCCATTGGAACTCGCTAATAAGTATTCACTTGCGAGTTTTCAATGTATTATAGGTACGTATACTAGTAATAGATAATACCTAGAGAGGTAGGGCATAGCGAATCTTCGCTCGAATTGAGCTGCCCGTCCGGGGAAGGACCTCCACCCTATAGAATACCTCTGCCAAATGACCTCCGGGTCGTGTTTCTGCTGGTGAGTAGGGTCTCCGGAGCTCGTGGGGGGTTAAGGGTTGGGCCAGCATGGCAGTGGCAACTGACAGGTAACTAACCAGTTACTTGCCAGTTGTCACAGCAACTTGGGCTTTCTTTCGCTTTTCGTCAGGCGTAGGAAAGCCATTATGTCGAGCTACTATAAAAGAAAAAAAAAACCTAGGTATTGTACTTTTTTTTGTAGAAACGCCCGTTTCTTATTAAATTTACTCGTTCCGAAAAGCTAGCTCGTAACCTTAGACCAATACACCACTGAGGCAGTCTAATTTGATTCCTACATCTACACTAACAGCAGGTATAAAGAGAAAAGATTAGTATTTTTGTGTGTATGTATGTTTGTAATGAATAAACTCAACTAGGTACCTTGTAGATTTCAAAAATTTTAGAAAGCTATATTTACCCTAAGTTACGTAGGCTAGAAAAGATAAATAAATAAATATAAATAAATAAATATCAGACAACATCACATACATTGCTCTAATCCCAAAGTAAGTAGCATAAGCACTAGTGTTATGGGTATCAGAACAACGAACTTCAACGAAGGTACCACAAATACTTAAATACAAATATAAACACCCAGACACGGAACAAACACAAGTGTTCATCACACGAATGTTTGTCCCGGGTGGGAATGGAACCCACGACCCTTGGTTCAGAAGGCAGGGGTCACTACCAATTAAGCCACCGAGCCAGTCAAGATTAAGGATCCTTACGCCAATAATAAAATAAAATAGTTTATTTCTGCAAATGGACTCACTAGTAATACTTTTGCACGTCACACTTTTTTCCTACCAGCACTTCAACGTGTAGGCTGCTGACTGAGCTGAGTCTCGTTTGTTATTGAGCTGGGTACTGAATGAAACCCAATGAAATTTGTGTTTGAAATATCTGAAGCGAGGGCCGTTCACTAGTTTACTATATGTAGGTATGTATCAAAATGTTAAAGTCACGGTGGTATACTCTCAGTCTTAACTTTTCAATTACGAAACATTAATTAATATAATGGCAACATGACTATTACCTGCCATCAATTCTTTTATTTATGTCCAATTGCGTAACTTTTATTGCAGTATATTGTGTGGTCTTTAATCTTTATAGACATCTATTTGGATCCAGGGCATCCATTTGATTTGTAGGGTTATATTTATCGCATTGTTTGAAATGCGAACGTATTATTAATTGACAATAATATTATGGGTGGTGCATTAATTGCTTTAATTACACTATAAAAATGATCTATACTTCTAGACAAGATAAAATAAATAAAATGTATCAACTAAAATGAGATAAGGTACTAAAAAAATCAGAATTAATTTTATTTATCAGAGATGATGGCGATGACTTCTTCAGTCTTATATCAGGACACCCATCGTTGAAAAAAGTTTTTTTTTTTGAAGTTGATTCGACCGGGAATCGAATGTGTAACCATAGTATCTTCTGTCAACAGATTAGTTCCATTCAGAAATATACCTTAACACATTGAGTTAAAACGAGTTCTGATGATGCATCGTCATTTATATTGTTCAATGTTATTTCTTGATTCTGCTCAGACAAAAAATATTTAACCGCTAAATACTGGCCTCAAAGTTAATATTATTTAACAAATGTATTATTCTTAAGTGTCAATGAAACAGCTGATTCCATTGTCGTCACAATGACATTTACGGTGCGTAATTGAATTTAGTTTGGTCGAAAAAACAGAGGTTTGGTCAACAGGCTACTGACCCGTGAGTTATCTGTTGATGAAAGGAATGGTCTACTACCGGCCTTAATACTACCACGTAAAGTTTGAGCTTGAGAAAAATATGTTTATTATTTTTTGCTTCGCCTTACCAATATTTTACTAGATACAATTTTAACCAGTCAGTACATTCACCTTTTTAAAAATATGTTCATAAAATTGCAACAAAAACCGACTTCAAAAAAAACACAAACGACCAAAACTAAAAAGCGATAAATAACGTAAGTAATTCTATCCTTAATACATAATTATTTAAATATTACAATTATCACTTATTTTTGAAGTCGGTGCCAGCCTCTCGGTACCTAACGTACTCTGTTGTTGTATGATGCGCGCGGCCGGTAAATCCACACGACAATATACCTACATTTATTTGGCTGGCACCGACTTCAAAAATAAGTGATAATTGTAATATTTAAATAATTATGTATTAAGGATAGAATTACTTACGTTATTTATCGCTTTTTAGTTTTGGTCGTTTGTGTTTTTTTTGAAGTCGGTTTAATTTTTTTTTTAAAAATAATTTTATTTCACTATTTTTAGTTGCGTTAATGAGCTGTGACCTTGAATAAAGGCTAATTAATGTCCTTAAGAGTTTTACTTAGGAATGAAAAATTTTGCTTTAAGTCGAGTGAATACTTTGCGATCTAGAATCAAGCATATCACTTACCAAATCACCTGCCCTATTAGCCCTGCATAAGTACATACTACTACCTAGTTTAATATCGACCAATGTCAGTACTGTCCCTTAACTCCTAACCGTTAAGGAGTTCTGTGGCTTCATCATCAGCACCAGATGTTGACGCCCGGAAGCATATACCTGAGTAAAATATGATTACGTAACAAAAACACCATATGGGCATACAATTTTCGGTTGTTGCCCTCAATTTCTCCAGGATCCCATCATCAGATCCTGACTTGGTGATAATGGGACCACCTCGGAAGTGTCCTCTGTCGAACTGTCGAAAAATTTTTGAAATCCATCCATAATTGACGGAAATATCGGCGAACATACATAAAAAAAAAAAAAAAAAAAAAAAAATATTATACATACAGACGAATTGAGAACCTCCTCCTTTTTTCGAAGTCGGTTAAAAATATTGTAATACAAGCGATTGTCGTTCTTCGCTCGCGTTGTTATTTTGTGATTTCACAAACTTGCTTTGAATTGTCTTCAAACGTGCAAAAGTTGTTTTTGTGAAAGTGAAGTTTTCTGAAATTAACTATGATCTGTTGTGTGTATATGAAATTAAAGTATGTATGTAATTAAAGCTGATTATTGATTGGAAGAAAAGGGCATAAGTTATAATCAATAAAAATATTTCTGAAATATATGAATTGAAACCAAGATGCGACTAAAACTGTACAGCAAGATAAATAATTGTATATTTCCTCCTATTACCTCGACTTAAACAACACATAGACAATGACAAAGTCTGTCCTTTTGCAGGCAATTTTCGCTTTAAATGGAGTTATTTAGCATTTTCTATTGTTCTATATTTAGCTTCCTCTTTCATGATTATTGTATGAAAATGTATGTCGTTTTATGAAATTGATCTTCAATTTTTTTTTATCAAACACAAACAAAACATCTGTGTGTGCACTTCAGCGCTTCCGGGAGAGGTACTGTGTAGTAGGCAATTACTGAACTGAAATCATGATATCTTCCAACTAAGTTTTTATTTATCAGGCAAAAATAGTCAATAACAGTAGTCTCCATTGAATCCACGAAAAAAGTATACCTCAAAACCTTTATATTGCAAAAAATATGTCACTATTACTCTACATTGGCACACTTCAACTTTACAGAAAGGTAAGAAAGAAAAATATGTAGGTACATGGCATTCATAGTGCGAAGTTCACAGTATACACAGGCTGTTTACGCACCGGCCATTCAGTAAGTATTGGCTGTCATAGAGGTTGCCGCGTGGCTAGCTATTGTATGTACCACCTGTGACCGTTCAGAAATGCGCTTCTTCTTTTACTGCACATTTTTTTTGCATTGCATTATCATGGTAATACTATCTTCTAACGTAGTATTGTGCATAGTACAAAAGCAAAATCAATCGATTCCTATGTATACGAAGTGGGGCTGCGCCGAGCTAACAAATAAAGACCATTTGTGCTATAAAGAATATTTATCTTTTTAAAGAATAAAAAACTTTGTTCGATTTGTTTTATTCAAAATGATCATCATCTGATACTCCTCAAAATATATAAAGTACCTAATCCGTTTCTTTAAAAATCTATAAAAAATAAGTTAGTTGTTACGATTTGATCTTGTACGTACTTAGGTACCTTTATGGCTTCGAGCTCCATTTTATTACCTTTTGTTGGAGTAAATAAAAATAAATATCTTAATAGAAATCTTCATCCAGCTTAATTAAAAATAACTACACAATTGAATACAAATCATTATTTTCTGATTACTACAAGTGATGAAGCAATTGGAATAATCACCGGTTTTACGTAGAGCCTTATGGCAATTATGCATTTAATATCATATTTTACTGCATGACATGTGCATTGTACTCAGCTAAGCAATTTATAATCTGTCACATTGGAGTCAACGTGGATTGTGAGTAAATCTGGTATCGGATTGTTTGAAAACGTTTTTCTATAGCCAATTATTTACATTGACGTATAGTATAATACACTGCCACACGTTTCTTTGATTTTTTATACACTAGCTGCTGCCCCCGGCTCTGCCGCGTGTATCTATACTAATATTATAATGCTGAAGAGTTTGTTTGTTTGAACGCGCTAATCTCAGGAACTTCTGGTCCGAATTGAAAAATTCGAAATCGAGGAAGACTTTAGGCTATATAACATCACGATGCAACTATTAGGAGCGAAGAAATATGAAATGGAAAATATAAAAAAAACGGGGGAAAAATAACTATTCCACGCGGACGAAGTCGCTAGCATAGCTAGTATTCTTATAAATCATAGCCTATGTCAATCCAATATGTTAATTCGATATTTAAGCTATATTACTATGAAGTTTAATTAAAATCCGTTTAGTAGTTTTTGCGTCAACAAACATCCATACAACTATCCATACAAACTTTCTCATTTATAATATTAGTAAGAAGTAGGATTATTAGTATTATATAATACTAGCTGTGCTCGCGACTTCGTCCGCGTGGAATAGTAATTTTTTCCCTGTTATTTTTTACATTTTCCATTATTTCTTCGCTCCTAATAGTTGCAATGTGATGTTATATAGCCTTTCTCGATAAATGGTCTAGTCAACACAAAAATAATTTTTCAATTCGGCCCCGTAGTTCCTGAGATTAGCGCGTTCAAACAAACAAACAAACTCTTCAGCTTTATAATATTAGTTAAGATTAGTAGGATTAGCTTGTCCGTGTGGTTTCCGGATTTAGAATAGAGCAACCCCATCTCATCCCTTGAGAGATCAGAAACGTGGCCTCTAAACTCCCATGATTAATAGTCTAACCTAAACCTATTGGATTTTGCTCAGTGCTTTGTGAAGCAAATTTCTAATCAAATACAACATTGATAATTAAAATCAGTTATGATCGGTCACTGCGAACCAATATTGTGGACCACTGACCGTGTGATTTAGTTAAAAATCATTTTACTCCGTTCGTTTTTCGATGAACGCAGGTAACACCAATGGTAAACCTAGTTAATTCGCTAGAACTTCAAACGTCGCTGTGGGGGTAGCGTCGAGTGCCTCCTAGCATTCTGACCCCCTTAGACAGAGCGCTTGTAGCGAACCACCGTGAACTTTCATGGGTATTCTCCGCTCCGCTAGATCTCCGTATCCCTAAAAGCATTCCTGACATATTAATTAACGTGTGACAGTTTCTTAGTCCGAACTGAAACATGCCGTCTTGCAACTAAAGTTTATCTTAAACTATGAGTTACCAGACGATATGATGGAGGTTTCTCCCAGAGCAATAGGCACGAATCTTTAGTCTTTACTTTACTTTGGAAAAGTTAGTTTTCGAAAATAGCGCGACTACAAATATTTATGTGCATGAACAGTTCTGATTGTATTTGTCTGACTGTTAACTATGTATTTACTTACAAAAAAAAGTATCTAACTAAGTTTAAAGAGAGGTAGGGCATTGCGAATCTTCGCTCGAATTGAGCCGCCCGACCGGGGAAGGACCTCCACCCTATAGGGTGGACCAAGAGGTCATTTGACCTCTGGGTCGTGTTTCTGCCGGTGAGTAGGGTTTCCGAAACTCGTGGGGGGTTAGGGTTGGGCCGGTGTGGCGGTGGTAACTGACAGGTAACTGACTAGTTACTTGCCAGTTGTCACAGCGACTTGAGCTTCTCTTTCGCTTTCCATCAGGCATAGGAAAGCCATTATGTCGAGCCACTATAAAATAAAAGTTTATCAGTTGTCTAGTACCCATATTACAAGCTTCGGCTTAGTTTGGGGCTAGATGGCGCTGTGTGGCCCAGCGTGGCATGTTGGCGATGTTATTTATTTTTGTCTTGGGTTATTTTATAGAGCGAGGCTAGATTTCCGCTTATACCTACTTACGTGTTTAATAATAATTAATGCACACGTGTGCGTCCGTACGTGCTTATGTCTCATATTTAAACAGTACAAACAAGAATTATTTACCATGTAACTGTTTTTAGTATGTTAGTCGTCTCATTCAAAGTTGTATGTAAAATAATAAATAAGCGACATAGACTGTACCTATTAGCACAGATAATGTTAAAATATAATTATACTATACTATGTCTATTATACTTACTTTTAAGTCCATTGTATGGAGTGCAATAATGTATATCTATATAATGTTCAGTTCAATGAGAATTTTGTGAAAATGTAAAATAACCTTAGTCGCCACAAGTTTCCCTGTCTTGACGATTATCAGAACAATTTTATGAATTTTACCTAGGCAGTTTTGCATAGTAGTAGTAAATCTATGTGAGTAATTTCATTAAAGCATTTCTTTGTATTTGATTTTCATGAGATAAGTGTACTTTGGACCTCGGAAGTGTGTGAGTATGTGTGATCCATTTGATTTCTGAAGGCCTAAAAAAGGCTTTAAGTACTCTCTTGTTTCAGAACATCTTACGTTTAATGACTGATGAAGAATCCTATTAAATTTCAACAAATCTGTTTTGAGGTATCAAATCATACCAACGCAACCAAAACGTGCACTTTTATTACTAAACAATGATCAAACACAAATGATTTAATAGCCTGTGAACTTAAGGTACGTTCACTGCTATTTCGTTTTAATAATATCATTACTTGATTCTCCCAACCAATGCAACAGACATGTCTTTCTTAACAAAATATGGTTTGCTCATATTTGACCAGTTAATGAAAAACTATGAAAGTTTTGTGCAAGCTGTACTAACATTAGGTAAGACGCGCATTGTCTTAAAATCTAACGGTTTTTGAGCAAATGTTAAGTGTTGTTTGCAATAGTCTGAAATTGAAACAACATCCTGATGAAACGGTTCATTCTTGAGAATTAATTGATTTGTTCGCCACTTAGGACAAACATCTGGAGGATATACCCATAATCGCCACGCTAGGCAGGCGGGTTGGCGATCGCAGCGCGAACAACTGGAGACGCCTATGTCCAGCAGTGGACTTTAATAGGCTGATGATGATGATGAATTGATTTGTCGTGCAATTTGAAAATGTAAATAGTTAATATATGACATGAGATGTCCACTGTTGGACATATGGGCCTCTCAGCCATCTTGCACAAATCGTCATTCCACCTGACTTGAATGGGCCCTATTGATACTCATACTTATTTATTTAATCTTTATTGCACAGTAAAGTATTAGTAGCAATAAGGTAGTGTGCCAAAGAGTTTGTTTGAAAAACAAAATTTAGAAAATAATAATACTAGAACAACAACTACTAAGAATACTTGTCGAAAAGCGAAATGCACTCCGTTCTGATACGGCTGATATGGCCAGCCCAATACTACTTTAGCTTGTTATCTAAAATTAGCTTATTAATCAGGTGTCTATCATTGCGTTAAACCTTTATAAAGTCCAGCAGATAATACTAAACAATCTAACACAATAACTATTACAATATTGTTACAAGCATAAAAAAGTGACAGCAAAATTTGTTTCAATATTTCTGCAGACTAGATTTTAGGGTCGGCAAAGAGCATGCGATGGCCCTGGTATTGCAAACGTTCATTGTACCGCAGCATGCGAGCCAGAAGCCATTTTGTCAACCCTATATAGATAAATAGATACTTACTTTATTGTAGGTACACCATAAAAATTTCTTAGAACTAGGAAACGATACAATAGGCCTGTTGCCGTAAAAATTCCGTCTTTTAGATAGTTCAAAAATAAAAAACACTCAGTTTTCATTTTTAAATTAGACCAAAAGTGACAAAAATATAGCACGTTAAAATTACGCGTGACGTTAAAGAGTAGGAGTTTTTCGCCACTCAGTGACGACAAAGACCCTCACTCCTACATTTTGATGCCTTGTATCTTCGTTATTTTTTGTTTAAATGAAATAAGGAAAAATACGTGTCCAATATATTATTTTAATCTAAAATACAAACTAATTATATTGTGATTATTTTGACACTGGAACCATCCCTATTGTTGCACAATTTAAGTATGCGGCAGGTATTTAGGTGCTAAGCCTAAGATATAACCCTAGTGGTATAAAAAAGAGTAACAAATTTTAAAATGCAGTGTGATTCAACAAAGAACTTACCGAATACTTTCAAAGAGTTTTCATTATTCCGATGATCTAATGCTTTCCGTTTGTTCGAGCCTCATCGCTGTCCATTCGTGACATAATAATCTCCGCATTCATTGTCGACGATCGACTATCGTATCGTAATGAAAGATTTGTCGAAACCGTTGTTGCGATGCGACGAAAATTAACGTTAGTTGAACCATTAGAGATGTAAACAATGGAACATTAATCTGTTAAAGAACACCGATATTGATTGCTTTAACAATTTTTGTTTTCTCTCGTTGTATAATGAAAGGTTTCGTCATTTATTATTGTTACCAGGGGCCCTACTACAAATACGAAAACGATCGTTCGTTGAACGGATCGCGTATTTTTGCCCTATAAGTCCCTCTCATTTCTCCCGTGTTCGTGTTCGAATATACGAACTAAAATTCGTCAACGTCGATTTTCAACAATGTAATTGATTATATTAGAACACGGGAGGGACAAATGAGAGAGATTTAGGGGGCAAAAATACGCGATCCGTTCAACGAACTATCGTTTTCGTTTTTTGTAGTAGGGCCCCTGTTCCTATTGGTACCCCTAATTTTTAACGACTGAAGATTTTAATTGACCACAACTTAAACTATATTTTCCTTTTTTTTCACCTGACGGCTAGTTATCGCTTCAGCCTCTAGACGCGGCAACACCAGTGGGGTCACAGGTGCGTTGCCGGATATTAAGAAATTTGTAGACTTTCTTTTTGCTTATATTTATAACTTTGATAACTTTTAAGTTAGGTGAGTAGGGTTTCCTCGTGGGGGGTTGGGGTGGCATGGCGGTGGCAACTGACAGGTGGCACTAACCAGTTACTTGCCCGTTGTCACTGCGACTTGGGCTTCTCTTTCGCTTTCCATCAGGCGTAGGAAAGCCATTATGTCGAGCTACTATAAAAAAAAAATTCTTAACCTGACCGTCATTGATAAATAATTGATGTCCATGGGCGCCGGTTACTGTTTAACACTAGAATGGCTTCTTGCTTGTCTGCCAGATAGGTACAGCGATAAACAAAATTCAGCAACAAATTTTCTGCCTGACCCGGGATTGAACCTCTTCATATTCAATCTGCATTGCAATTGGTCGACCACTGACTACTGTATTTCCGGATATGGCAACGAGCGTAAACATAAGTTGAGAAAGTTGAGTTGAGTGCCTGCGCGGGCGTCCGAATCGTTTTTAGGATTTCCTTACGATTTCTATCCTGCAATAACGATAAAGGCTAAGTGTTTAGTACTGTTGAATGTGTAGATCTGTATGTAAAGAGTAATTTAATAGACATGTAATTCTATAAGTAGGTATGTGTTCTTATAAACCTTGAATTGACTGGCTCGATGGCTCAATTGGTAGTGACCTCTGCCTTCTGAGCCAAGAGTCGTGGGTTCGATCCCCACACATTACAAACATTTGTGTGCATGAACATGTCTGTTTGTATTGGTCTGGGTGTTTTCTATGTATAATATGTATTTATTTACATAAAAAAAAAATATCTAAGTAAGTTTATCAGTTGTCTAGTACCTATAGTACAAGCTTCGGCTTAGTTTAAAAAAAAAAATCTTTTTAATAACATGCATACATTGGAGGCTTCGGTGACGCAATGGTTATTAGCATTGAGCGCGGGGGGTCCAGAGGTACCGTGTTCGATTCTGGTCGAGCGAATTTAGTGTATTAATTTTCTAAATTCTTTGGGTGTTCTGGGACATGCCTCTAGTTATCGTTATTGTGAATTAGGTACATACCTAGTAGTTACACAGGAAAACCTTAGTTGAGATTAAATTGTTGACGTGTATTGTCTGGAGCGTTTAGATAGATAGATCGATATTCGTTATTGCCCAAAATACACAATTAATACAGAAAAGATGATACAGACATCTTGTGGTACAATGTAGGCGGTCTGATTGCTAGTAAGCGATCTCTTCCAAACAACCTTCAGGTAGAGTAAGGGTAGATTTCTGAAGAGAGGGGCAAAGTTGTGCAAAATGTTTATTTATTGCAAGTTGTTTACTTATTTATTATACGTTACAGGATATATTTCTGAAATATTTGCCAATAACAGGTTCATAAAAATACACCTATTTGTTGAACTTTATGTTATTTGAGGATTTACCTAATACCTATAGGCGAAGATGTAGGTATGCCACAGTCCCTATGATTTGGCTAAATAAAGGTTATTCATTCATATATGTTTAAAAATGATACGTGCTAAAAGTGGAATGTAAGTAAAGGAGCGGCCTATCATCATTTTGCTCCAAACCAACCTCACCTGCTCGTGGTGCATCCTGCCGAATAACAAACGAGGCGCTGGCAACCGACTGGTGGCGGTATACCCATCACAATTGAAGGTGTAGCTAATAATAGACTGATGACGGGCAGCAGCGTCACCGGAGCGAGAAGCTGTGCCCTGCGATCGCCAACCCGCCTGCCCAGCGTGGCGATTATGGGTATATTATTATCCTCCAGACGTTTGTCCTAAGTGGCGAACAACTGGAGAGGCCCATGTCCAGCAGTGGACTGTAATAGGCTGATGATTATGATGATGTGCTTAAAGTACTTGACATCGAATCTGTTAAGTAGTAAGTAGTTTTTAAAAAAGAATACGCATATTTTTCTTCTAAAAACTAATCACGGAACAATGTTACCTCTACAAGAACAAATTTCCGCTACAAAAAGCCACAAGGAACCTTGATCAAAATCTCATTTTAAAACAAACTGTTGTCGTGGCACACTCGCGTTGGTGCCAAGTTGCCCTTTAAGTTGCGAAAGGCACGTCATCAGTTACTTAACCGATAGTTGCCGGGCAATTAATCATCTCCGTCGGGCTCACGACACGACATTTGGGGAGCACGATGCGACCGTTTTGATGGCTCGCTGAAGCAAGTACCACTGTGCAATTCTGTTGCGATGTGAGATGTGAAACTCATGTTTGAAGAACTTTATTTCACACTAGCTGTGCTCGCGACTTCGTCCGCGTGGAATAGTTATTTTTTCCCCGTTTTTTTTTTTACATTTTCCATTATTTCTTCGCTCCTAATAGTTGCAGCGTGATATTAAGCCTTCCTCGATAAATGGTCTATTCAACACAAAAAGAATTTTTCAATTCGGACCAGTAGTTCCTGAGATTAGCGCGTTCAAACAAACAAACTCTTCAGCTTTATAATATTAGTATAGATATGATGGAAGTAAGGGAGCGGCCTATTTAAGAGAGGTAGGGCATAGCGAATCTTCGCCCGAATTGAGCTACCTACGATAGCCTGAAGCCTTTCTCGATAAATGGTCTATTCAACACAAAAGCAGCAGCTAGTGGTTAATATAAAAGTAATGGCGGTGATAGTCCCCCGTGTATAGAAAAACATGTAGAAACAATACAACTTCCAATATCAACATGTTAAGTTACGTTTTTAAGAGACTGAGTTTAAAGATCAAGATAATCATACAATTTATACCTACATATCAATTTGTTGCGGCGCTGAAATGTAGACCCAACACTTAAACATTCCTTAAACGCATTAATGAATGGTTCACCATCTGATTTACCATCGTATCGTATCTGATACCATCAACAATCAGACTTCATCGATACGATGACGAGACAAAAACCTGTGAATGTTTTTAATGTACATCAAACCTCACCTTGATTTCGTAAAATAGACCGTATCATTGTTATTATTAGCCTCATTTTTGTACACGTGATGTGTATTGAATGCAATCGTATTTATGTTACAGATATGGTTATATCAGTTGTTACATAATGAGGCAATTGACCTTTAATGTATGCTATTATTATAGAATGTGCGTATAATTTCAAAATTACCTTATGAGTTAGTTGAGACTCGTAACCTTTTCCTTGATTGAGAACTAAAAATAACAATTTTCTTTAAGACCTGTTATTCACGGAAGACTTGTGATTGACGGTGTTATACTTTTTACGTCACAGGTGATGAAAGTTGAACTCCGGTCTCGACTGACACTCGAAATGTAGATGTCAGTATTAAAATAGTAGTTCAAAGGTCATATTTATTTACTAAGCAGGCCTATGAATGTTTAAAGGCCAGTAGGTTACACTTGTGTGAATTATAGCATGTGAATTATGAATCAATGGCTGTGATTTAAATTATTTCTATGAAATATAGCGGTACTTAACATAGAGTATCATCATCCTCTTAGCGTTGTCCCGGTTTGTGCCTCTAGGCCCAGGGTCCGCTTTGACCATGATCCTAGATTTAGCGAGTCTGGTTATTACATTGAAGCGACTGCCATCTCACCTTCGTAACCGTCAGAAAGGGGAACCTGACAAATTTGGATCATGGTAACACATTCAGAATTAAACTGGATGTGCAGGTTTCCTCACGATGTTTCCCTTCACCGCTAAGCTAGTGGTATAATTCCGCACATAGATAGCGAAGCCATTATGTCGACTATAAAAAAAGCCGGCCAAGTGCGAGTCGGACTCGCGCACGTAGGGTTCCGTACCACTGATTTAATGAAAAAATTAGGTAATTTGATTTATGACGTTTAAAAAAAAACTATTGTCTAGATTTCATTCAAACCAAATTTCGTTAGTAGTTTTTACAGTAATACACATCATATATTTTTTTCAATTTTATCATGCCCATATTTTAGAAGTTACGGGGGGGGGGGGGGGGGGGGACACACACATTTTACCACTTTGAAAGAGTCTCTCGCGCAAACTATTCAGTTTAGAAAAAAATGATGTAAGTAACCTCAGCATCATTTTCAAATACCTATCCATAGATACCCCACACGTATAGGTTTGATGAAAAAAAAAAATTTGAGTTTCAGTTCTATGTATGGGGAACCCCAAAAATTTTGGATTTTTTTCTGATTTTATTTTCACATCTTAATGCGGTTTACAGAATACATCTACGTACCAAATTTCAATAATGTAGCTCTTATAGTTTCGGAATAAACTGGCTGTGACATACGGACGGACAGACAGACAGACATGACGAATCTATAAGGGTCCCGTTTTTGCCATTTTGGCTACGGAACCCTAAAAAGATGCAGAACCAACGCGGCAACGTAGCGTCAAGACATGTCCAACAAAGACTTCCTGTCCTGTTTCCTTTATCTTTATCTTTTCCCTCACTGGGCGCCACTTTATTTATTTATTTAATCTTTATTGCACGTAGAAGGTACAAATGGCGGACTTAATGCCGTGTGGCATTCTCTACCAGTCAACCATTGGGCGTGTCAGAAATCTATAATCACTTTCATACTTCCTCTAATGGTATTTCCTACGAATATGTACCTACGAGTAACTTTTGGTGAAATTACGACATAAACACACGCCTACATAATTTGGTGGCCATAAAATGCCCGGTTTATGGTCAGAAAACCGGAACCGAATTGAAGTTAAGTATATCAAATCGGAACTGAATCGATTTCGGACACGACCGGTCTGACAGTTTTGGTTCTCAAGAGATTTGTTTTACGTAATCGTGGTTTTTGGGTGAACTTAAAAGGCTAACGCTTGTTTTCACTAATAGTAATATGTGGAACATTTCAATAGATTTTATCGTACAGTCTACAGCGAAAGTTAGTTCTATTTTCTTTTTTTGAAAAGAATCATACCAACGTAGCTCAATGGATTAGTAAGCGGAAGTGGCAGTCACAAATCAGGGGGCTCGGGGTAGCGTGCAACAACACTTCATAAGCAAAGTCTCAAGGTAGGTATTACATTACATTCAATAGGCTTGTGTCCATAAAAAATTAAATTAGTCCGTCTTCTAGATTATTCAAAAATAAAAGATACGTAATTTTTCATTTATAAATTAGACCAAAGATTACAAAGATATACCCCGTTAAAGTTGCTAAATTTTGATGCTTTGTATCTTTGTTATTTTTCGTGTAAATGAAAAAAGGAAAAATACGTGTCCAATATATTTTTATAATCTAAAATACGGACTAAATATAATGTAAGTATTTTTGGCCCTGGAAACATCCCTATTACCTATACGATACAAATATTATTCTCGGTCATAGACACCATAGCATACCTGTTGTATATTATATGTACATACATAAAGCGTGTATATGTTTATGGCCGGCGTACGAGTGTACGTCATTAATATTTCCTATGGCTATCGGCTACGTAACGGTGTGCGAGACGCGTGCTAGGCTCTGCGCGTGCGCGGAATAATACTGCGAGATATGAAATATACGTCCAGGAACCATCAACCAAAACTTGGAAATCATCACCAGTCTATAGTTAAATAAATAAAATAAAAATGTTCTTTATTTCTTTTTAGTTACGATATTACAATGGTAGGGTCTTCCCTTTTAAGTATTATTACTTGTGTTAGGGGAGACCCGCTCTTTATAGGGATACAGTTTTTATTTAATTTTATACTATTTATATTATTATACTATTTGCTTATACATATTAAAATTTGAAAGTGAACGTATGTTGTAGTTTAGTATTAATGTATAATGTGTTGTATTAGCTTATACATATGTGTACTTAAATTACGTATGAAAGTGTGTGTTTGTATGTGTATGTGTGTGTGTGTTTGTGTGTGTGTTTGTGTGTGTGTGTGTGTGTGTGTGTGTGTGTGTGTGTGTGTGCGTGCGTGTATGTATGTACTTATGTATTGTGTGTAAGTTTGTGCTTGTGTAGGAGAGTGTAAGTATTAAATGAGTGTGAAATTTTGTTTTATTTTATATAAATTACTTACATAATATTAGTTTATTATTGTTTTATTAATTCCTCAGTTTCAGAGTAAGATTTTAATTTAAGCCATTGTGGTAATACCCTTTTACATTTACGGTAGGTCATAGTGTATATATTTAATTTAATTTAATTTTTTGTTTATTTTATTGTAAAGCTGAATAGATTTTATGTAGAATTGTTTTGACGCAAATACAGTTCTTACTTTTTGGTGGTGTATAGTAGTCCACTGCTGGATTATTCATTACTTGGGGCAAAAATCTGGAGGTTTAAACCATAATCGCCATTGTCGGTTATTGATCGCAGGGCGTAGCTCCTCACTCCGATGACGCTGCTGCCTGTCATCGACTGTGGTATTTAGCTACGTCTGCAATCGTTATGGTTATACCGCCACCCAGTCGGTTACCAAAACGGTCGGTTGTGTCGAGTCGGTTGTTATTTGGCATGCTGCACCACGGGCAGGTGAGGATGACTTGGATCGAAAAGATGATAGGTGGCTCGCTAACATCCCCTAGCTAGACGTTAATGTAAGAAAATATTGAAATGAATGCGGTCAGAAACAAAAGAAATGGCACATTCAATTTTGGGGAATCCCTGGTCGATTTACAGTGTGTACATTGTTGTTTTTTCTAAATATCTTTTTTTTTTCTTTTTTTATAGTGGCTCGACATAATGGCTTCCCTACGCCTGATGGAAAGCCAAAGAGAAGCCCAAGTCGCTGTGACAACTGGCAAGTAACTGGTTAGTTACCTGTCAGTTGCCACTGCCATGCCGGCCCAACCGTAACCTCCCACGAGCTCCGGAGACCCTGCTCACCAGCAGAAACACGACCCGGGGGTCATTTGGCTGCGGTATTCTATGGGGTGGAGGTCCGTCACCGGACGGGCAGCTCAATACGAGCGAAAATTCGCTATGCCCTACCTCTCTTAGCACACCTGTGCAAAAGGTGCCATTTCGTTGGCACGTCTTCAACACAAGTGCCAGTAGTGTTCGCGGTAGGTGTTATCGTCGCGTCTTCCTGTCGCGCGCCATTAGCATGCGTCGCGTGTCGCGTTTGCGTAACAGTTACGTGTCGCCTACGCGTCGATAGTTTACGGACGATTATATTTAAAAATACACGTACATATTTTTTAATTACTGCCTCGTTGTCGAAGCAAAGGCAAACGCATATATTTTTTTAAATTGTTGTCGAAGCAAAGGCAAAGATATTTTAAATTCGGGTCCGACTAAACTTAACACTGTTTTTTTTGGTCATGAAATTATTGTGTCGCGGCCTGGAGCGTGGAACTTGGGTTGGTGAGCTTTTTGTAGCACTAGGCGATAGGTACCTAGTGTTTCATATAGCTTGTTAAGCTATTGGCTCTGCATCATCATTATTAGCCTGCAATAGCTAGCCATAGGCCTCATTTGGGGCATGTGCCTTGGTCACTACGTTTGGCAGGCGAATTGTTGACCGCAGTAGTTTTTATTTGTACCGAGGTAAACGCTTTTTTTTTCCTTTTTATAGTAGCTCGACATAATGGCTTCCCTATGCCTGGTGGAAAGCGAAAAAGAAGCCCAAGTCGCTGTGACAACTGGCAAGTAGGTAACTGGTCAATTACCTGTCAGTTGCCACCGCCATGCCGGCCCAACCCTAACCCCCCACGACTTCCGGAAACTCTACTCACCGGCACAAACCCGGAGATCATTTTGGTTGCGGTATTCTATAGGGTAGAGGTCCTTCCCCGGACGGGCAGCTTAATTCGAGCGAAGATTAGCTATGCCCTACCTCTCTTAACACCTCTCGTTTACTAAAAAGAGGAAGTTAGGTAATTCCACTGTCTTTATTTTCTGTGTGTTTGCCGATGCTTCCGTCAAAATACAAACAATAACAAAAAAATCCCGTCGGATGATATCGAATCTATGTAAACGTTGACCCCATTCCTTAAAAAGCTTAGTCATACAGATCATAGCTATAGTAATTAAAAAACATTGTTGTTTGCCACTTTAATTGAAGCGAATAAAAGTTCATTTATATCATTCTAGTGCAACAGCGAAACGAAAGTGTGCTTCGTTGGGTGTAAATTGATTACTAGAGTTAGTCATTAGTATAGTATAGAAGACAGCAGTAAATAAACGTTTACCTTTAAATGTACGAATATAATATAGCGAGTTAGCATAATCAAACAAAATATTTAAGCATTCATAATGATTATTTAATTCACGTATGTAAAAAAAAAAATTAAACCGACTTCAAATAAGAAAAAAATTAAACCGACTTCAAAAAAAACACAAACGACCAAAACTAAAAAGCGATAAATAACGTAAGTAATTCTATCCTTAATACATAATTATTTAAATATTACAATTATCACTTATTTTTGAAGCCGGTGCCAGCCTCTCGGTACCCAACGTAGACTGTTGTTGTATGACGCGCGCGGCCGGCAAATCCACACGACAATATACATTTTCTTGTTTGGCTGGCACCGACTTCAAAAATAAGTGATAATTGTAATATTTAAATAATTATGTATTAAGGATAGAATTACTTACGTTATTTATCGCTTTTTAGTTTTGGTCGTTTGTATTTTTTTTGAAGTCGGTTTAATTTTTTTCTTAAAAATAATTTTATTTCTCTATTTTTAGTTGCGTTAATGTGCTGTGACCTTGAATAAAGGCTAATTAATATCCTTAAGAGTTTTACTTAGGAATGAAAAATTTTGCTTTAAGTCAAGTGAAGACTTTGCGATCTAGAATCAAGCATATCACTTACCAAATCATTACCTGCCCTATTAGCCCTGCAAAAGTACATACTTACACCTAGTTTAATATCGACCAAAGTCAGTACTGTCCCCTAACTCCTAACCGTTAAGGAGTTCTGTAGCTTCATCATCAGCACCAGATGTTGACGCCCGGAAGCATATACCTGAGTAAAATATGATTACGTAACAAAAACACCATATGAGCATACAATTTTCGGTTGTTGCCCTCAATATCACCAGGATCCCATCATCAGATCCTGACTTGGTGATAATGGGACCACCTCGGAAGTGTCCCCTGTCGAACTGTCGAAAAATTTTTGAAATCCATCCATAATTGACGGAAATATCGGTGAACAAACATAAAAAAAAAAAAAAATATTATACATACAGACGAATTGAGAACCTCCTCCTTTTTTTGAAGTCGGTTAAAAAAAACACAAACGACTAAAACTAAAAAGCGATAAATAACGTAAGTAATTCTATCCTTAATACATAATTATTTAAATATTACAATTATCACTTATTTTTGAAGTCGGTGCCAGCCTGTCGGTACCTAACGTAGACTGTTGTTGTATGACGCGCGCGGCCGGCAAATCCACACGACAATATACATTTATTTGTTTGGCTGGCACCGACTTCAAAAATAAGTGATAATTGTAATATTTAAATAATTATGTATTAAGGATAGAATTACTTACGTTATTTATCGCTTTTTAGTTTTAGTCGTTTGTGGTTTTTTTTGAAGTCGGTTTAATTTTTTTTTTTAAATAATTTTATTTTTCTATTTTTAGTTGCGTTAATGTGCGAGTTTTTCTTAGGAATGAAAAATTTTGCTTTAAGTCAAGTGAAGACTTTGCGATCTAGAATCAAGCATATCACTTACCAAATCACCTGCCCTATTAGCCCTGCATAAGTACATATTACTACCTAGTTTAATATCGACCAATGTCCGTACTGTCCCCTAACTCCTAACCGTTAAGGAGTTCTGTGGCTTCATCATCAGCACCAGATGTTGACGCCCGAAAGCATATACCTGAGTAAAATATGATTACGTAACAAAAACACCATATGAGCATACAATTTTCGGTTGTTGCCCTCAATTTCTCCAGGATCCCATCATCAGATCCTGACTTGGTGATAATGGGACCACCTCGGAGGTGTCCTCTGTCGAACTGTCGAAAAATTTTTGAAATCCATCCATAATTGACGGAAATATCGGTAAACAAACATAAAAAAAAAAAAAAATTATACATACAGACGAATTGAGAACCTCCTCCTTTTTTCGAAGTCGGTTAAAAATACTTTTAAATTTTTAACGACAAAATTTTTCAATGTTTTTTTGTTACATTTCGAAGAGCACACAATCTCGATACGATCGATATCGACGATACGATATAAATAAGATCGGCAGGCATGTGAAGCTTTCACGGCTCTACATCCAGCCTCCGGTGAACTGCTGGTAGAAAAAAGTTTCGATGTACAAAAGTACCTATTTGTGAATCAATTAATAAATGCGCTAGACAATTCCCAACGATGTTCTGCTTTCAATCTATGGTTATTTCTTGTACTTTGAGTACCAGGTGATGAATCAGGATGTCCCCAGAAGGAAAGACTTTCTTCAGATTAGGAGTCTAGGCCGCTTGTCATCTGCGGTTGGCCAGAGCAGGCAGGAACGTGGCACTACGTTTCAGCGTGACGATGTATACTGCATTTCCTTCTAAAAAATGTATAAACCAGACATCTTTAGCATTAAGATTTCCGCTTTTCTTACTGATGTTGGCTGAGTGTGAAGCCAAACGCATATAGCACGCGGTGACCAGTTCGGTTACCGGTTACTACATTGGGTAACTAATTTATGCGTTAAACATTTCTATTAGCACAAACGATGGCGTAGCATCATCACTGATGCAATATGCTTTGGTGAAAACAAGAATATTTTTCTTATGTCAAGATCGTGTACCCTATGGCGTGTAGGATTACACGTTAGCATAACAAAAAATATATAAAAGAAGCGAGAAGAAACATCTTGAACTGATTGCAACCTAAGGTCTGAACTTGTTTGATTGATGCGTGCTGAACAAGACCAGACATATACTATGAGTACAAGATGAGTGTAGGTGTCTTCTAAAACACCCAGACCAAAAGAAAATATTTTTTTAAATTGACCCATTGAGTCATCATTGTCATATTCAGCTGTAAGAGCTTCCACTTCACAAAGACTTTCATAACAGCTGTTCCAAGCTGCCCGGATCCATCCCATCCTCCGAAGTTTATTATCATCAGTCCATCTCGCTGCAGGCTTTCATACGGTTATCAAATGGTCTTCAGTTACATTTTTCGATGTATATAGCTATCATCATCATCATCAGCCTATCGCAGTTCACTACTGAACATAGGCCTCTCCAGGTATTCGCCACTTAGGGCAAACATCTGGAGGTTATACCCATAATCGCCACGCTGGGCAGGCGGGTTGGCGATCGCAGGGCGTAGCCTCTCGCACTGGTGACGCTGCTGCCCGTCATCGGTCTGTGATATTTAGCTACGCCTTCAATTGTGTTGGTTATACCGCCACCAGTCGGTTGGCAGCGCCTCGTTTGTTATTCAGCAGGATGCACCACGGGCAGGTGAGGTTGGCTTGGAGCGAATAGATGATGGGTCGTTTCCTTACATCCCATAATATACTATTTAATAAATCGAAAACAATAACATATTATGTTCTATTAAGATCTTTAATCTATGATTGTTTACAATGTTCAAGTTCCACATAATCACTTTCAGCGAAAGGCCAAAAAATCACCACATACCATCTCCTTCCGAATATTTTCAGCAGATTACTCTTCCAATTCTCACCGTTCCCACTAAATCTGTTCCTGTGTTCATAAGACGTCAAACCCTTACAAGCTTTTTCGATATGGAACTTGACTAGAAACATGAACCAAAACAATATGCCAAGGTTGAAAATAAACAGAGCAAGGTAAATGTCTTTTTCTCCCATTGGCCTATGAACTGATAACCTTAGGACAGGATTGATAATGCACACAGTCGCACAGAGCGCCTCAAAGGAACTCTCAAATTGGTCGATTACGAAGAAAAAGTCGTAGTAAGTAGCGTACATTACAGATATCAACACGTAAATGATGTATAAAAGGTAGTATCGATGATTTTCACGTACAATGCAGTATCCGAAGAAGGCGCAGTGGTGATCCCTTGATACAATGCAAGCGTTGCACGCGTCACAATGCCAGCTGTTTGGGGGACGAGTCACTTTGCACTGATCGCAGTAGGTATTCAGTTCAATTGAAGAATTCGACTTTAGAGATATCTCCGTTGTGGTCTTGAAGCGAGTGTAAGCTGCCATGAAGACGTTTCCAGCGACATTGATGAAGCAGAGCGATGATAGAAGTATATGAAAGCAATGTTTGGTTGCTCCAAATTGGTATGTGGTTACTATGTGTGGTCGGACTAAGACCATATGGTAGAGGAAGAAGCCCGGAGTCACAATGTAGGCTATGAGCCAACTGGTCGCTTTCTCAATTCTTCGAGATATTTTTGCTTGTAGAGGTGTTTGTGTTCTCGCCATTGTTGAAAACTGTGTTTTTCCTAATTATAGGAATATTTTTTCGAGTTATTTGAATAAATTTGGTCTTAAATACGTAAAATATGCGTAAATAATCATAAAAGTAGATAGGTAGCTGACTTGTAGACGTGTCAGACAAGACAATGTCTAGTTTTGACAGATCTGCTGAAAGATTTTTTTAATGGCAACCGACCTCATAAGACAACCTTAGTCAATCATTTCTGCCAATGTCCAAAAAATTCCTTGGAATCCAATCTTCCTGGAAACAGGCTTTTAAATCTTTAACGGGTGCAAAGCAGGAGAAGTCGCTTGAGACTCGATTCAGACTCAACTTTAGCACTTTATATTAATTACTAGCTGTGTTCGCGACTTCGTCCGCGTGGAATAGTTATATTTGCCCCTTTTTTTTTTACATTTTCCATTATTTCTTCGCTCCTAATAGTTGTAGCGTGATGTTATATAGCCTAAAGCCTTCCTCGATAAATGGTCTATTCAATACAAAAAGAATTTTTCAATTCGGACAAGTAGTTTCTGAGATTAGCGCGTTCAAACAAACAAACAAACTCTTCAGCTTTATAATATTAGTCTAGATGATTTTAGGTAAGTGCTATCAGCTGGAATCTAGAACTATCCCTTGAACAATGATTGATTGATTAAAGCGATTCCTGCGTATTGCACGCGAGTGTATTATGGCAAACTATCTAATGAAAACTAATTCCAAAACCATACAACTTATTGCAACCGATGTAATAACCACAGAGCCTTTTCGCTGTTCTCGTATCGAAATATCGATCGCAATGTTTGTATTTCCTAGACTTTCTCGATTACATTTGGTATATTTGAAATTGTGGCGAAACAAATGGGAGCAGCAGACCGCATATTGGTAGTGGTTTTACTGACCCAGTGGTTTGAGTACAGAGAAATAGAAATTAATATTAGACAAAATATATACGTTGATCTAAGTGCAAAGCATCGATTCGGAATTTACAAGTCGGTTGTCCAAAGGAGAAAAGGAGAACTTGGGGCTCAAGTGTATCTACTTTAAGGGATCTTGCAGGTTCTGGAAGATATCGCTTACTAGCGATAAAACCGCCTAAATTGGACCGATGTCTGTAATATCTTTTGCTGTACATGTTTGCATTTTCGTGCGAACAGTATGGTAGGTATCTATCCTTTTCATAAAGCATGAAGAACATTTATTTATTTCATCTTATTTTATATTTTATTTCACGAGCCAGTATAGCAGTGACAGAAACTATTTATACATAGGTATTCAAATTTTACTAGTATTAATTGTCCTAGATTTTTAAGAAATTTTTAAGAATGTGTTCTTGTGCTTTGTCTTCTCATTTATTCATTTATTGTATAATTCATACTGAGCTATATATTTTTTATTTTATTGCAGGTATGTTCGATAAATTTGTTGATATTAACGAAGAATGACCTTTCAAGTAAGTGACCAAAATCATATCATAAGCATAACGCGTAAGTTCTTTGTGTGACCTTAGGTAACACAAGGTTTGTAGGATTGGTTTATACTCGTATTTGCTGTTAACACACATGTATGTGACCAACATTTATTTGTATAATCATCCCCCCTTAAACACCCCTACAATGGCCGGTTGTAAGTACTTCATCCCGCGGAATTTCATCCACCTGGAATAATCAGTCAACATTGGTAGTGAACAGAAGAAAAGTGAAACATTTAACTGTGGGTAGGATACGCAATTTGTCATCAAAAAGTGACGCTGTCTGATATTTATGCAGATTAAAATTTATTACTTACCAAATAATTGAGTTAAAACTTGATTGCTTGTAGTGAGAAACAGCCTTTTGTATACATTACTTGCGCCCGCGCACGATGTTGACATTTGAGCCCTATGCCTGTCACTGGAGCGGTAATGGAAGGAAACGAGTGGCCTTAACTGGGGAATAACTGCCGACTATCGTTAATGTACTTTTACGTGTCTTTGATATCAAATAATGGAAATCCCTCAGTACAAAACGAAACGAAAGGCCGTCTTTGATAGATCACCATCATCGACCTATCGCATCCCACTGCTGGACATAGGTCTCTCCAGTTGTTCGACACTTTGGGCAAATATGCGGAGGCTTTGCCCATAATCATCACGCTGGGCAGGACGGTTGGCGATCGCAGGGCGTAGCTTCTTGCTCTAGTGACGCTGCTGCCATTATCGACGTGGTATTTAGCTACCCCTTCAATTGTGATGGTTATACCGCCACCAGTCGATCAATAGGTACATCATCTATCAATGAGATGTATAACCTCTCATACTAATGATACCGCTCTCCTGGTCAAATTTTGACTCTAGTGGTTAATTTCTCAGGATACTAGCCAAGTAGCTCGAGGCTGGCTCGGTGGCTCAATTGATAGTGACCCCTGCCTTCTGAACCCAACGGTCGTGGGTTCGATCCCCACCCGGGACAAACATTCGTGTGATGAACACTTGTGTTTGTTCCGTGTTGATGTTTATATTTGTATTTAAGTATTTATTGGTGGTACCTTCGTTGTTCTGATACCCATAACACAAGTGCTTAAGTAACTAACGCCACCAGTCTGTTGCCAGAGCCTCGTTCGTTATTCAGCAGGATGCACCACAGGTAGGTAAGGGTGGCTCGGAGCGAATAGATGATAGGTCGGTCCTTACATCCCAATTAATTATAACGAAGAATCATTACAAGAAACCTACCTCATAGTAGTTGCAAAGGCTATACCCAGCAGTGAAACGTATACGGGCACAATTACACCAGTTTTCTATTGTCACTGCCAATGTTGCAATTAAGACGATATCATCTTACCAAATCGACACACAATTATCGTCGCTAAATACATGTGTAGCAAGAGCCTATTTAGCTTGACACAATGGCATGGCAATCAGAAACATCCATATCATCACTCTATTAGTTCTAATCATCTCGCTTTCATAACGCTGTACTCGAATCGATCAATCGCTTAAGTGGATACCAATTATGATTCCACAAAGTCATTGTATGGTACAACTTCTTATCATGTGGCTGTGGTGTAAAGGTTTCTTTGTTAGCACACCTAGAAAGTTTTTTATGACGAGTAAAAAAGCCTGATGGTCACCTGGTCGTATTCATTCAGCAAGTTCCTCGTGGAAGTGGAGCTCGTGGGGGGTTAGAGCTGGGCCGGCATGGCGGTGGCAACTGACAGGTAACTGACCGGTTACTTGCCAGTTGTCACAGCGACTTGGGCTTCTCTTTCGCTTTCCATCAGGCGTAGGGAAGCCATTATGTCGAGCCACTATAAAAAGAAAAGGATTGTAGGGCGATACAACACAGGATGAGAATAAGCAAGTGTATGCTCCGGCACAGGAATGAAACTAATACAAATGTAACTTTGTAAACGATTCATTACAAAATTATGTAAATATCGTACTTACGTATTGCGATATTGTTGCAAGATTACCAAACAGTGCAAGCCATGGTATCATAGTTTAAGCGGAGATAATAATATTACATACAATTATAAAATTGCAAACTCCATTGTTAATCCCCTACATTCTATGCAATACTTGGAGCAATTTTAGCTTTATTGTAATTTAATTGAGAACATTTATTCTAAAATACCTTACCTTATTATACCTGGAGCAGACGAATCTTGGAGTGGACACCGCGTTTAGGCAAACGTAGTGTAGGACGCCCCGCAACCCGCTGGGCGGATGACCTTAGAACTGCTGGCAGTTGCTGGATGGGGGAAGCCCGGGACAGAGAAATGTGGCGCGAATTAAAGGAGGCCTACGTTCAGCAGTGGACTGGCCAAAGCTGTTGATTGATTGATTACCTTATGTTCACATGTTGACTACACATTGTGGATATGCGATCCAAATAAACCTATTTAATTTAATTTGCAATTCTGCCTCGTGTAAAGATTTTTTTGAATCAGCTTTCAACCAGACATTTTTGAATGGTCAATGGCTACAAATTCCTCAAGGGCCGGAAACACACCTGTGTTCCCCCTAGTGTTACGGTGTCTATGTGCTGAAGTGATCACTTACCGTTCAGGACAGGCTCGGTGGCTTATTTGGTAGTGACCTCTGCCCTCTGGGCCAAAGAGTCGTTTGTTCGATTCCCGCACAGTACAAACATTTGTGTTCATGAACATGTCTGTATGTATTGGTCTGGGTGTTTTCTATGTATAACATGTATTTATTTACAAAAAAAATGTATCTAAGTTTATCAGTTGTCTAGTACCCATAGTACAAGCTTTGGCTTAGTTTGGGGCTAGGTGGCGCTGTGTGGCCCAGCGTGGCATGTCTTGGGTTATTTATTTATTTATTTATTTTACTTCAGAACCGTTTGCCCCCTCTTTCATTAGAAAAAAAAAACATTATCTAATAATCCTTACACCTAAAGTGCATTGGACAACACGATTTATTACATGCTATATCCATTAGACCGTATTAGAGTCTCCTTAGCGAACAACTTATGATCGATGGGGTTACGGAACAATACAACCGAAATGCTCCAAACTATATTTTACTGTCAACACAGTATTTGGAATGGGGTCGTATTATGGTGATGCAATGGTGCGGTGAAGAAGAGTGATGGAGTTTTGTGGTCGATGATGTGATTAGAAAATGTCAAGGAGGCAGGCTCCTTGAATGGTCAAGTGGCTCAAAATCAATACGATTGGAAATGTATTGTGACTTGTGAGTTTTATTGATAACATAGTACAAGACGTGAAGTATGCAAAGATTTTAGTGATTTATTTATCCGTTGGTGATTTGTCTGACCTAGATAGAGCTTTCTGTGGGACACCTTGCGAAATAACATTAATTGTTTTTTTTTTATATTAAGAACTTCATCTCATTATCCACCAAAACTCATGATCATCATCAGCCTATCGCAACTGTAAAGTAACATTTTAACTGCTCATACATATTTATTAAAGTTAAGTATATGTATTATATATTACACTAGCTGTGCTCGCGACTTCGTAAGCGTGGGAGTTTCATCCCTTATTTTATCCCCTTGGGGGTAGAATTGATCAAAATCCTTTCTTAGCGGATGCCTACGTCATGACATGTACCTGCATACCAAATTTCAGCGCGACCCGTCCAGTGGCTTAGGCTGTGCGTTGATAGATCACTATGTCAGTCAGTCAATCAGTCAGTCACCTTTGAGTTATATATATATTTAGATGTCCTATTGATTTAAATTTTCATCATCATCATCATCAGCCCGTGTCAGTCCACTGCTGGACATAATCTCATCTCCTAATGTCCTAATGTTCGCCAACTTGATCGATAAATTTTTATAGTAATCTACACTAATATTATAAAGAGGAAAACTTTGTTTGTTTGGTTGTAATGAATAGGCTCAAAAACTACTGGACCGTTTTTAAAAATTCTTTCACCATTCGAAAGCTACATTATCCGACGAGCCTGGCCTAGCTTGCGTTTGTGGTTTCACCCCCCAAACCATGGCTCACCTTACATCCTGTCCGGCATGCCCTTTCTCCTGCACACGCGACGAGCTTATGTCGGTCACAGGAGATGCGGTTCGTGTGGCTGAACACTGGTCAGACATTATTTAGATTGCCATCGACACGCTAAGAAGAAGAAGATTATCCACGAGTAACATAGGCACAATTTTATTTTGGAAAAAAAAACTTTACGCGGACGAAGTCGCGGGCGGAAAGCTAGTGTAAGAATAAACTTGAAATGTTAGGCTTATATAATCCCACATAGAAGTCATAAAAATAATGGCAATGTTACAGACATGATGAACATTGGTCTAAGACAAAAAAAAGACGTAATAAATGACACTTACCTTTATTAAGTACTTATTACGGATACGAAAGCGATTACTGAATAATGGAACTTTTGAAACGGAGAATAGAAAAAAAACGTAACTGCAAATTGTTATGATGACATCAATCCTAGTTATCAGGGCCAAGAATTTTGTAACAGTTGAAAGTTGACCGTCTTTCCAAGATGGCTGCCGTCAAAGCAGATGAACGTGATGATAATGGTCATTTAACTGCACTATTATGGTAGCTTTAACTTTAAATATATGTCGACCAAGTAGATTGACGACCAAGATCTGTGGTGGTGAACGCTGTCTCTGACACAATGGTCGCGCGTTCGAATCCCGCAATGTACAAACATTTGTGTGCCCAAACATCTGTTTGTATATCTATATTGTCTGGGTGTTTACTACGTATAATAATGTATTTACAAAAAAAAATATCTAAGTAAGTAAGAGGATGTAAGGGAGCGGCCTATCATCATTGAGGATGTAAGGGAGCGGCCTATCATCATTTCGCTCCAAGCCAACCTTACCTACTCGTGGTGCATCCTGCCGAATAACAAACGAGGCGCTGGCAACCGACTGGTGGCGGTATAACCATCACTATTGGAGGAGTGCCAAAATACCATAGACTGATGAGGCAGCAGCGTCACCGGAGCGAGAAGTTATGCCCAGCGTGGCGATTTGGGTATATCCTCCAGACGTATGTCCTAAGTGGCGAACAACTGGAGAAGCCTATGTCCAGCAGTGGACTGTAGTAGGCTGATGATGATGATGATCTAAGTAAGTCTATCAGTTGACCTATAGTACAAGCATCGGCTTAGTTTGGGACTAGATGGTGCTGTATGGCCCAACGCGTCTTATCTTGGGTTTATTTATTTAAGTATTTTATTTTACTACCAATAAGTCCTTTTTTGTTTACTTTTACGATTACGCCTCATTGTTTAGCTATCTTCGAGACAATGTGCTATAAAATGTTCACAATAACAAATGCAACGTTTGCTACAATATTTATTTGCGATTGTTTTATTTTATATTTTTATGAGCATTAGGTCCTGTAAGCTTGGGCCGTAGGTACTACAAAAACGAAAACGATCATTTGTTGAACGGATCGCGTATTTTTGCCCCATAAATCCCTCTCATTTGTCCCTCCCGTGTTTCATTATATCAATTAAATTGTTGAAAATCGACGTTGACGAATTTTAGTTCGTATATTCGAACACGGGAGGGACAAACGGGCAGGATTTATGGTGCAAAAGTAAGCGATCCGTTCAACGAACGATCGTTTTCGTTTTTGGTAGTAGGGCCCCTTGCTCTTCCATTGAGTAATCCGTATCCGAGAGAGAGATGTAGATTTAAAGCCACGATTCACCAGGCACATGCCTGGTGAATCGCGGCACACATCGTCTCCGTTCCATCATCATCATCAGCCTATTGCAGTCCACAGCTGGACATAGGCCTCTCCAGTTTTTCGCCACTTAGGGCAAACATCTGGAGGATATACCCATAATCACCACGATGGGCGTAATTTCTCGCTCCGGTGACACTGCTACCCGTCATCGGTCTGTGGTATTCAGCTACGCCTTCAATTGTGATGGTTATACCGCCATCAGTCGGTTGCCAGCGCCTCGTTTGTTATTCGGCAGGATGCACCACGGGCAGGTGAGGGTGGCACGGTGCTAAAAGATGATAGGTCGCATACATCTTACGAATTAGATGGAAAAGCCAAATTAGCCGATGTCCAATGGGTAGTGTGAACGAACTTTCAAAGATGATTTTATAATAATACTTCGTATATTTCGGATAAAATTCCCTCGTGATGTACGAAACCGAAGGAATACTTAGGATTGATCCTCAATGGAAGAAATTGGAATTCACATCATTAAAAAACCATAAGAAGCCAACGATTTCCATGAACAATGGTGGATCAGCCTCGTTCACATAAACGTGAATCAAATCTAGTGAAAGTGGTAGATGAATTACGCGCTTAGCTCAAAACTGAGATTTTACGTTCACGTAACGCCAGTATGGACAAATTATGATTCCATTTAGATGTGTCATTGATCTTTTTTGCGGATAATGCATTGGAGTAATTGCAATCATCAGTAATTTAAGACTAAGTGCTATAATGAAGATGAAAAATGTTTATTGGGTATATTAGGTGACTTGTTGAGTGAGGACCTTTTAGATTGGATGTCACGTCAAATCATGAGTGCGATTTAAGCAAGTATCAGTTCGGGAAAGGACCTCCACCCTATAGAATACCGCAGCCAAATGGCGGTCGGGCGGCATGGCGGTGACAACTGACAGGTAATTGACTAGTTACTTGTCCGTTGTCACACTGAGTTAGGCTTCTCTTACGCTTTCCATCAGGCGTAGGGAATCCATTATGTAGAGTCACTATAAAAAAAAGTGAGTAGGCTTTAAATCTTAACTAATATTATAAAGCTGAAGAGTTTGTTGAACGCGCTAATCTCAGGAACTACTGGTCCGAATTGAAAAATTCTTTTTGTGTTGAATAGACCATTTATCGAGGAATGCTTTGCGTGATATAACATCACGCTGCAACTATTAGGAGCGAAGAAATATTGGAAAATGAAAAAAAGGGGAAAAAATAACTATTCCACGCGGACGAAGTCGCGAGCACAGCTAGTTTACTTATATACAAAACATTGTCGTCCTTTTTAGTAGAGAAGGTTACAGGTAATTTTCGCAATCGCCCATAAACGTCACCCGTCATTAATTTAGGACCCCCGAAGTTAATCTAGCATAAGTCACGTATGTACACGTCATAAGTAATAGCGGTAACCGTTGCAAAACCGATCCCATTGTTAGCGCGAGCCATGGGCCCCATAGCCGTAACAATACGTGACATGCACTCATCGGTACTTAGCGGTGGCGAAACTGATACGACGATTATAACATACATTCTTTGGTTTTGATGCGCGGATAAAGGTCTTACGTATGATTTTTTACGTTATGTTTTGTTTTTCTTTAGCATTTTTTTTAAAGATGGATGCGAAAGAGTCTGGTTGTCATCTGATGGTCCGTACACATCATCATCATCAGCCTATATCAGTCCACTGCTGGACATAGGCCTCTCCCAGTGTCCGCCACCTTAATAGATTCTGGGCTTCTCGCATCCAGCACTTGCCAGCCGTCCTGCGTAAATCGTCACTTCACCTGGCCTGAGGGCGTCCTACACTACGTTTGCGAAGTCGCGGTCTCCACTCCAGAACTCGGTTATATCCGTTCTGCGGCTGATGTGGCCAGCCCCCTGCCACTTCAGCTTACTAATTACTAATAATCTAATCCGTACAGTCAGAGGGGCCAATCTCCAAGGAGACTAGCCAAGTACGCATTAGGTGATCAAACGCAGGTGCACTGACTGTTTCATTGCTATTTTTCACGAGTCTTTTTTTTTAAATAATAAGGAAATTATTCTTCAAATTCTTGGGCAGGTTATAGTATACTTTTCATCACGCTATGTACAATCAATAGGAGCAGAGCAGTGATGAGCAGCGGTTTTCACCAATGTATTGCTAGAGGTCTAACTTATAATTTAGGCGCTATTTTATGAAGGTCCGATACTTTTTGAAACTCGAAGTCCACGCGTGCAAAGCAAGCAATATCAGGGAGTCACAGCTGCCGGCCCTTGAAATAATTTGGTAGCTTTATTCTTAAGAGTCCTTCGCCGTAACTGATGTAACTGATTCGAATGTTCTCACTTCGAATGACCAAAAGTGACCAACTACCTACATTACCTTCTATTATTTATGGAGTCATAATAATTACCACAAGGCTTTGTATTGCAAGGTTAAACGATTATATCTTATTCAATTAAAAAAAACGTTAGAAATATAAAAATAAAGTTGTCCTAATTGTGTAAAATTATATTATCAACTTCTTTTCTAAATGATCTTAGTTCCAAAGATCGTAGATACAATTACTATTAAAACAACGACTTTTAATCAGTATTTTGGATCTACATAATGGCGATACGACCGTTGTTCTAATAACCCAATTATTTGATAAATCACCGACAAGAAAAAAATTAGTTTTGTACACAAAATTATCTCGTTAAGCGGTAAATGAAATAAAACAATGAAATCTGAATCGGAAGGTTGCTCAAATTGTCTTACTTAACATTTGTAAGTATAATCTGTAATCTAATTAAACGTTTTTTTAATTGTGCTGTTTTATTAACTGGTCAAGATGACATAAAATGTTCCGAAGGGTCAAGTCAGAGGGGATTGTCTAGGAGGGAATGATCTTGGCTTTCACATGAGACTTACTTTACTTTTTTAATTAACTAATATCGTATCGTCTTTAAGTTTATAGCTCATTAGATACAATCGACAACAGGCTAGCACCGCCTCGACTCGAGCGATTAAAACGTACGTGATTGCTTAGAATGACAGTAGCATTGAGCTATATGAGGTTTAAGTACATACCATCAATAAATAGTCTTTTTCTTCTTCACCCTAGCGTTTTCTCGGCTGCTAGTACTAAGGTCCGCTTTCATACACAATCTCCTCCGTTTCCTTTTTTTTTTCATCAATAAATAGTGCGATATGGACATTTTAAAAACATGAGGTAGTGAGGTACGATGCCACAGACAGATAAACATGTCAAACTTTTAACACATCACTTTTTCCGTGGGAGGTTAAAAAGGACAGCCACAAGCATAAATCCTAAGAATCATCGCAATGATTTCCACGTTTCTATCGATGATCAATACTTACGTATCGATATAATGTGAACCAGATCTATGCAAGCGATGTTTACTCGATTTTTCCGTTCCCACGGCGCGCCTGAGCCGAGCGAACATTGTGCATTATGTAAGGGCACCATGTTCGATTCAGCCATTGCTCGATGTCTAATTAGCATTGTTGATCGCCGATCAGGAAGTGGGTCCAGTATCGTGGAGCGTTTTCCAACAATTTTACGGTCGGATACTTTTGTGTTGTGCGTGTTTGCAACACGAACACTGGAGCTATGAGTGCGTGGTGTTGGACCTAATTTTTGTAGCGTGTTTTTACTCGATTATTAGGTTAATACAGTGGTTTCCAAACTTCGTGCCCAGAGTAGGGGTAAGAGAGGTAGGGCATAGCGAATCTTCGCTCGAATTGAGCCGCCCGTCCGGGGAAGGACCTCCACCCTATAGAATACCGAAGTCAAATGACCTCTGGGTCGTGTTTCTGCCGGTGAGTAGGGTTTCCGGAGCTAGTGGGGGGTTAGAGTTGGGCCGGCATGGCGGTGGCAACTGACAGGTAACGGACCAGTTACTTGCCCGTTGTCACAGCGACTTAGGCTTCTCTTTCGCTTTCCATCAGGCGTTGGGAAGCCATTATGTCGAGCCACTATAAAAAAAGGGGTGTGGTGGGTGCAGCCTCTCCGTCGTCCCTCGGAGCCGGGGGTAGGGGTATTTGCCCTCCCCGGACCAAGAATGTTGGCCGCTAGTCATCTGCGGCTGGCCAAAGAGGCCATGGTTTCTTGCCGGTCCTTAATTTTTTTTATGAACCTAATGTCAGAATCTGAAACTGATTTCTTTGAACTGAACTGATTGAAATCGTTTCATTATGAATTGTCTTTACTATAGAGAAAAGTAATACATTTATCACGTCCTTTGCCCGGTAGCAAAACAGACAATCTTAAATAGTCATAAGAATAATATGTAGAATTTGTATGCTACGGATCTTTAAGCCAAGTCCAAAATATTAATAAGTAGAGTTAGTATAGATAGAACTTTAAGTTTGGTTTATAGAGCCAAGCTTTAATGAGATCTGATAACGTTTCAACAGTGTTTTGGTCTCAACATTAACACGATAAAATGTTGATAGGATTCCATTTCTTAATAAGCAGATACCACAAGGAGGCTTCTCACAAATATTTCGACACCAACGGCGAAACTGAATAAACAATCAACCTCGTCGATATACAAGATCAGAGGTTCCAGATCTTATCTATGCTTGCGATTTACGACTGCACAAAGGTATCTATGGTAATTTTATAAAGGCGCGCTTGCATGTATGAGGAAATCTTGCATTAACGCCTTATTTTACGAGACCTCTGATAGATATTCTGTGTTGAACTGAAATTGGCAGTGCAGACTATGCATAGGGACTTAGTTGTTGCACAAATTGTTTATACACCTCTAGATAGGCACCATCGTTGACATGGGTAAAATTTTGTACGAAATATAAGTGTTGTGCGTCGGGATGGAGGAAGGGGGAGAGAAGGGATGTCCTAAGAAACGATGGACGGACTACATGAAAGATAGATAGATACATACAACACAGTTGACATTAAACTTAGTGTAATAGACATTTATGTCTTGATTTCTATGATATGACTGAACCACTGCTGAATATAGACCTCTCTAAATTTGCTAATTTGATCGATCTTGGGATTCTCGTACCTATCAGTGGCCAACCATCTATGCAAATCGTCATTCCAGCTGATCTGAGGACTAATAATCATGCAAACTGTGCAACACACGCACTTATTGGTTTGGTTACTTGTACGATACCACAAAGACTTGGTCCCTCTTTCGCTTTCCATCTATTCTTTTCTTTTATTCTATTCTATTTATATCAGAAATGTTGATACCCTTAAGAAACATGTATTGTGAAACTGCATAGCGTCAATAAGTAGGTGTATACCAATAGTAGGTACTACAATCTTGCCTGCATCCGAACCTAAAATCAGTCCTTTCTCTTTGACCTTTGCAGCGATTCCAATAGTGGATATTGGCGATGTTGGCAGACGCAATAGGGCAATCTAGTTTTACGGATCTCTGCACACGTAACAGATAGTGCATTCGGAAAATAATAAATAAATAAATAATAAATAAATAAATAATAAATAAATATCAGACAACATCACATACATTGCTCCGATCCCAAAGTAAGTAGCTTAAGCACTTGTGTTATGGGTATCAGAACAACGAAGGTACCACAAATACATACTTAAATACAAATATAAACACCCAGACACGGAACAAACACAAGTGTTCATCACACGAATGTTTGTCCCGGGTGGGAATCGAACCCACGACCCTTGGTTCAGAAGGCAGGGGTCACTACCAATTGAGCCACCGAGCCAGTCAAAATTAGTACCTTTGGATGCCTGCACAGGGCTGGCACATTATATAGATATTCTGTGTTGAACTGAAATTGGCAGTGGAGAATAGTCTCCACTCGTAAGCCTATGTTTGGGGACTTCATCATCAGCCTATTGCAGTCCACTGCTGTACATGGGCCTCTCCAGTTGTTCACCACTTAGGGTAAACATCTGGAGGTATACCCATAATCGGGTTGGTGATCGCAGGGCGTAGCTTCTAGCTCCGGTGACGCTGCTGCCCGTCATCGGCATTTGGCATTCTAGCTGCAACTTCCATAACGATGGTTATACCACCACCATTCGGTTGCCAGATTCTCGTTTGTTATTTATCAGGACGCGCGGGCAGGTTAAGATGGCTTGAAGCGAAAAGATGATAGGTAGTTAGGTACATCGCCTACATTATTCTGCCCTGCTTTCTGAACCAATAGTCGTAGGTTCGACCCCCATTCGGGACAAACATTCGTTTGATGAATATTTGTGCTTGTTACGTGTCTGGGTGTTTATACTTGTATTTAAGTATATAATTATACTTGTGGTACCTTCATTGTTCTGATACCCAAAACACAAGACTTGTGTTTTGGGTATTAGTACTTATGCTAATTACTTTGGAATTGAGGCAATGTATGTGATGTTGTGTGTAAATAAATAATTAAATATTACTCGTATTAAATATAGATTTTTTTAATTCTACAAAAAAGCTAGAACTTACCTATACGTTAGAGCAATTACCGCGAGCTTTCAATACAAGTAGTGGCAACCTTATAAACGCAAGGGCCGGGTCAGAGGGTTGTAGCGAGGAGGAGCGGCGCGCCTGCGCTTGCGCAACGCACCCGCGGGCAGAGAGCCGCCGGATCCACGTGGCATTTCATGCTCCACAGATTGAAGCGCCGGACTGACTGATGTCGGCGACCTTTGTGCAAATGTTCATATTGTGTTTTAGAAATTGTTTGTACTATAGAGGAACAGAGCTTAATACCATAGGCCAATGATGGGCAGATGGTTATCAGAGTGGGGAGCGACGCTAAGTTATCGACCTAAGTGGCGAACATTAGGAGAGGCCTATGTCCAGCAGTGGACTGACACGGGCTGATGATGATGATGAAACGCTGCTGCCCGTTGTGCTGATATTCCCTTAGCCGTCTTCTATGACACTCACGAGATGAGATGAGGTGGTCCTGTGTTAAATCCGGAATTTAAACTGAAAAATAAGCATCACTTCATTCCATCTTCATAATGCTATCGACTGTACTAATTTAGACTTCAACGCTTTACACAAAACAAGGTCGCGAAATAAAAGTAAAACGCCAAGTAATTATAAACTAATTTGTTATTCAATCAAACCATTATATAAGACCATTAGTTAAATCAATTCATTAAGGCGTTCGCCTTATTAGCATCTTACTAAACCTTACCTTCAAGCATGGTGTTCTACAGCCCATTTGTATGGAAAACCGGATTTGTTCATTTAAATAACTTTTACTTCCTACGTGGTCGTTCGGTCGTTAACTGAGGGTAATTATAAAACGTTTTCAAGGCATTTTACGTGTTGATTCGGAACAATTAGCTGTAATAGTGTTGATCGATTATGTCTAAGTACAATAGTAAAAAAAGTGCACAGTAATCGTCAATCAACAGATGCGAGAAGTTCAATGCGTAGATGCGTATTGAAAGATATACTTTAGTAAACTTTTCGTCTATCTACAGACTCTTCTAATGTACGAAGAATACGAGAGTTTCTAATTAGCTACCCGCTCGATAATTAAGAAATACAAACTCTTCTAAATTGACCCCTCAAGGAATTGAATCCAGAAACTTTGGACTTTCAATGTTTCAAGCAAAACACTCGCATACTGCGTGTATTCGTAAAGAACTTTCAAACAAGAAAATGTGGCTAGTAAGTACTTATATTTATTTAAGTATTTTTATTGCTGTTTTAATTTTATCCAACTTTGCAGCACACTACTTACATCTATTTCTGCTTAGCCTAATGGTTGACTGGTAGAGAATGCCTATGCGGCATTAAGTCTGCCTTTTGTACATTATTTCTATTGTGCAATAAAGTTTAAATAAATAAATATTTGTATAAAAACAACCCCAATATTTCCTGCAAAAAGGCCAAAATTTATTTATGGTAACTAATTTATTTCCGAGAGGGTAAGAGCCATTAGGTTACCTATCTACGTCATGATGATGATGCCTTAAAAAAAATGTTTTTCCATAAGGCCGTTTTGAAACTAGTAACTTTATTTTAATGCCTGAATGATTTTAGAATAAACGAAACAAAATATTACTACTCCGAGTATCGATTTATAACAAGGGCATTAAACAAACTTCGCATACTCCTAACACATTTAACAAACACGACTCTTCAATAATAGATCAATTTGTATCACGCATGTCACAATAGTATTATGCTAATGTTTAATTAAAATGATAATGTTTCATTCACGGCCAATATTGCTAATAAAAAATAGGAAGAACCTGCGTGTTATTAAAATTATGCAAACTATAGCACATTTAATATTGTAAGTAGGTAACTAAAATCGCGTTGAATAAATTTACGTTATGTATTTAAAGAATATAATAGAAGATTGCCAACAATATGGGAAAACCTTTAACTGCTACCTTGCTTGTCTAATACTAACAAGCTTTTACTTATTGGTACAATCTTGTACTAGATTGGACTAGATTAGCTTGGAATAAGAAAAGGTTTGTTAGTTGTGTCCAGCAGCCTAGCAGCCTGTTTAGTATAATCTCAAACTCACATCTAATAAACCCACATCTCGTAAAGAAAAACAGTAATATTAAATGTGCCTATGATATTATGGAATTATGGATTACTCAAATAATAACTAAGAAATAATTGTTTATTTAATAGTTTTATTCAGCTGCGAAACACTGGTTTTATGTTATTATTTTGGATAATGACTAACTTTTACACAACCTTTCTCAAGATTTTTAGTCTTAGATTTTTAGTTTACTAAAATCAGTTTAACAATCTAGGTGTTCCGTAGTCTAGGCGTAACACAAGCGTGAAGGCATAATAGACAAACAGTATAGAATTTGTAATATGTTTAAGGATTGCAACAAAGATAATTAAAATACTACAACATCATTACATAACAATTTAAGAAATGTTTCTACAACTCGGTTCCCATAACACTACAGAAGCATTCAGGCTAAGAAATTTCTAAACCTAATGAAATTCTCACAAAACCTGAATCATTAGTGCTGGCTTGCACTCACCGTTGTCAGGTATCGTCAACCATTTGCTTTTAGTTGAAATTGTTGTTTTTAGACTAAATCGCACTCAGGGAAGAAATAAGTTTTCCACACTTTTCAAGAACTGACACGGTACAATCCCCGTTATTAGACATATTTATGGTCACACTCGCTTGTCTGCCGCCTCTCGCGTAAAAAAAACACGGTAGTGTTAAGCTTTTAGCGTGTAATACATAGAAGTAAATCCATAATTGTTTATCTTCTTACTTAAAACATTTAAAGGAATAATTTTTTTCATTGGAAAAATATATTATATTTGTACGAAGTTCTCGAATCTTCGCAACGAATTATCCATCATCATCATTTAATTAGCTTCTCGCAGTCCACTGCCTTAGGTAGATCTTTACAATTGATCGTCACTTTGTTCTAGCCTGACATCTTTCTTGCATCCAGCATTTGCTAGTCATCTTGCGCAAATCGCCACTTCACTCGACCTGAGGACAATAAGAATTATCACAATGCAAACTTACATAATATCTGTTCTTACATCTCTGCTACTACAATTTTTTAATTTTCCGCAGCAATTTGAGCCCATCTTGCTCAAATCGACATTCCACCCAGGCTAAAAGTGTTTGCCGAAAAGCGGCATCCACGTTAAAACTCGTTCACAACAAGGAGTTTTACTAAGATTATGATATTTGCAAATTCCTTCCTGCCGAGAACGGCTGCAATATGGAGTTCTCTGCAAGCTGACGTCTTTCCTGAGTATTACAACTTGGAGGTTTTTAAGGCTAGAAGGAATAGGCTTTATCTAAGTATGCATGCTCCATCCTAGACCACATCATCACTTAACATCAGGTGTGATTGTGGTCAAGTGCTTTCTTGGAACTTTTTTTTTATTGTGGCTCGACATAATGGCTTCCCTACGCCTGATGGAAAGCGAAAGAGAAGCCCAAGTCGCTGTGACAACGGGCAAGTAACTGGTCAGTTACCTGTCAGTTCCCACCGCCATGCCGGCCCAACCCCAACCCCCCACGAGCTCCGGAAACCCAACTCACTGGCAGATACACGACTCAGAGGTCATTTGACTGCGGTATTCTATAGGGTGGAGGTCCTTCCCCGGACGGGCGGCTCAATACGAGCGAAGATTCGTTATGCCCTAACTCTCATAAATAAATAAAAAAGAACTAAATAAATGAATAAAAAAAATGAATAATTTTAAAAAAATGTTGCCAATCGCTACCGCCGACAATTCTCACACTTCAGATACCCGTTTCTCTGACAGGATGTAAAAGCGGCGCTTCGGACTAATCGGGATTACCGCGATCAATCTGCCGCGCAATAACGGTAATGTGACGTTTATATTTTAATACTGGAGGTTCTCACGAAGAGGAGAGGAGGAGGTAAAGGAAGGAATTGATGTTATTTGATAAGCAAGCTTTAACAGGTTGTTGAGCTAGTGTTTCATATATCTCCGCCCGGGAAGCACCCTATTGCTCCCCGGGCGGAGAGCAGGTCTAGGTGTTCCTACTATGTTTTATATGTATTTATTAAAAAAAAAAGGCTTAGTTTGGGGCTAGATGGCGATGTGTGGCCCAGCGTGGGTTTTCAGGTTATTTTTTTATACAATCTAACAGTTTTTGGATTATAAATAAGTATTATTCAACTGATGGCTTAATACATAATGTATGAATCATGGATCAAAGCATATACTTTTGTTGTGTTTAATGTAATTATAGGTATTTAACGAAACATTTTTGATCGAAGGTCACATAAAACCTTCTGTTTCTGTGTAAGCCATAAATATTTATACTAGTTTCAAGAATAGGATTCGTACGAAGCGATAATTGTTGGTTTATGAGTTTTTTTATGGTGTATTAAACCGCTTATGGTGTGTGAAAATTTAACTAAATGACGGGGAAGTCGTAAAATTCGACTAAACATGTATAAAGGTTTGATTGCCTACGCTTTAAGCTGAAAGGTTTTTTTTTGTAAATAACTAGAATAATTGCCAGGGTGGCCTTGTCATCATCACCGGACTTTTAAGGGGAGCGGCAGGCTCTCGCCCCTTAAAAGCTTAAAGCTTCATTGCGCCCCATTAGCTGTCGATGTGGTTTACGTGTTTAAACGTTTATTATGAATCAATTTAAGTTAATTAAACGCAAATGAGCAGCCATTAGACAAGAGAACCGCTTAGAAGCGGCTGTTTACATTATTTTTAATCACTGTGTCTGGTAATTAGCGGCACAAAAACCACGGAACCACCTTTTGTTCGCGTGTCGCCGGAAGGGGGCTTCCTTGCATAGTACGTTTGAATGTATAGACGGGGAGTGCACGGACAATATTTGCACGATATGAAAAAGAGAAGTATTTCGTTCCTTCTTCCTTAAATACAGTAGTGTGTGTTTTTAGTTTAGGAATCCTTAAGTAGTCTATGCTGTGTGAATATAGTGAATAATGTACTATGACTCTATATTACAAATTACTTTATTAAAAAACTAATTGCATTGACTTAAAACTAGACATTTTAGTTATATTTTATACAATATAGGTAGTTTTTCGCTGTAAGCGATATCTCCCTGACAACCTTAGGTTAGAGTAGTTGCTCGGCATCCGATTTAATTCAATGATTTTCATAAATTAATTTTACTTTCGAACATTAAATAACACAACATTTTACCCTTTACCCTAATAACCAACATATACACCATAAAACAAATCATTCATTATTTCCATTCAACTACCACCCAAAAAATCCTTCAAGAATAATCTTTGGGAAACGGTACGGGGTTCCCGGCCGTTAAATAAAACGAGGATTGAAGTTGCAAAATACTTTGTATTGGTTTTACGTTATGACCATTCAAACACAACTTTTCGTCGTAACAACAATAACAACTGCCATAAAGGAAAAATCTCCCGTTGTCTATATTACTGCCTGTCATATTATTTTACCGGCTGTCATGCGGTCGAATGTCATTCGCCACAAATCCTTAAAGACTCACTCAGTGACAACGGAATCTTAGTCTATAGACGGAATGTTTGTGTGTTTTTATTAATATCCGGAAGTTTGTTTAGATGAGTGAAACACAAATATTGCTTTTTACTACATCATGGTAATCGTAAATAGGTATAATAAATTTAACATATAACTATTATTTAATATATTTATTTCTTTAAATTTAACATATAAACATGTTTTGTGCTATTCTTCATGATATAAAACAATTGTACCTATTGTGTAGGTGTAATATTAACAACAATGTTAAATTACATAAAAAATCGGGGTGTGATTTGATCAATCATCATCAGCCTATTGCAGTCCACTGCTGGACATAGGCCTCTCCAGTTGTTTGCCACTTAGGGCAAACATCTAGAGGATATACCCATAATCGCTACGCTGGGCAGGCGGGTTGGCGATCACAGGGCGTAGCTTCTCGCTCCGGTGACGCTGCTGCCCGTAGCTAAATACCAAAATTTGATCAATATCATTGGTCAATCTCTCTTAAAATGCACCTTTATATTTATTTATTATTGTTTTTTATGTCTTTATCACAATAATTGATCGGAAGATTGAGCCTGTTATGTATAGGTACCAACATATAATCACACAGTTAATATATTTGCGTGAGACGGTCACATGGATTCTTAACGTGAATAACTGGTATTAAAATTGATATCTTATTGGATTTAATGAAATCAGATAATAGTAACGATTTAATTTACATATCATGTATTTAAAGAATGCGCGTATTTAAAGTTATTAAATGAACCTGTTGAGAATTTGTAAATATCTGAGATTTTTGAAATAAGATCGCTACTAGCGATTAGACCGCCTAATTTGTACTATGTTAAGTTTGTAATGTGTTTCTGTTTTGTGGTGTAATCGCCATCATCAGTGTATCGCAGTCCACTGCTGGACATAGGCTTCTCCAGTTGTTTGCCACTTTGGCAAACAGTTGGAGGCTTTATCCATAATCGCCACGCTGGGCAGGCTGGTTGCTGACGTAGCTTCTCGCTCCTGTGATGCTGCTACCCGTCCTCGGCCTGTGGTATTTATTCAATTCAAATCATTTATTTCGGATAACTTAGATCCATGGGTTAGTAATAATGCTTAAAAATCTAAGGGTTAGTAATACTACAATACAAGTAATTTATACGATACATTTAACTACTAGTCTATTGTGTCATTATTTACGCTTCAATCGTGATGGTTATACCGCCACCATTCGTTCGCAAGAGCTTCGTTTGTTATTCGGCAGGCTGCACCACGGGCAGGTGAGGTTGGCTTGGAGCGAAAAGATGATGGGTCCGTTACATCCCTTATATAAAGCCATTAATTGCGGCAATTGCTCCACATCACGCGGTAATGTGTTATCTTTTTTTTATTGTAGCTCGACATAATGGCTTTCCAAGCAATGGCTTGGCTCGGCAAAAACATCATTATGTTTATGCCGAGGAAGCTCAAGTTGCTGTGACAACGGGCAAGTAACTGGTCAGTTACCTATCAGTTGCCACCGCCTTGCCGGTCCAATCCTAACCCTCCACGAGCTCCGGAAACCCCACTCACCGGCAGAAACACGACCCGGAGATCATTTGGCTGCGGTATTCTATAGGGTGGAGATCCTTCCCCGGACGGGGCGACTCAATTCGAGCGAAGAATCGCTATGCCCGACCCCTCTTGAATCTCAAAGATTAACTATCTAAACAAGAGTGTCACATTTGACATTAAGACACAAACTCCGCTGTACAATACAAACATCAGTCAAAATCATAATCCACATCGATCTGATTGAAAGGTTATCTCTAGAAACGGTCTCGTACAATATAAGGCTCACTTTCACTGGGACTTTAGACTTTTACCTACAAGGACAACTGCTTTCTAATGCGGTCTGTTGACAATATAAATGTAGACTCTATGGTTGGGTTGTAGGGTGGATAGTGCCGTGGCAATGGAGGGAAGAAAGGGATAATGGCGTCTGACTGTAGAAAGGGTGACGAACGCCATATAGATGCGGTGCGGTTGTGTTTAGGAATTCGGAGTTAGCTTGTGACCTATTTTGGGAAGATTAATCGACTTTGGACGGGTTAACATGTTACAAAAGACAAACTTAAAGCTAAAGAGTTTCTACTAGTCAACCGTTGGTTGTGACCTATTTTGAGAAAATTAATCGACTTTGGACGGGTTAATATGTTACAACAGGCGAACTTAAAGCTAAAGAGTTTCTACCAGTCAACCGTTTTATGACCCAAAACGGAGAAAGATGATTAATGGGTGGAAGAAGTGAGGAATGATTTTTAATGTAAATAATAGTATTGCCCATTTCATTTATGCTTTTAAATAAACAAAATCGATTTACTCAATGATAGGGTCAATGAACTATTAAAACGACAATTTAATTAGCCCTTAAGAGAAGAATCCTAAAAGACAAACAAAGTTATTATTTACCAATTTAAGTGTTTATATCGTACTAATGATCTAATTAAAAACCTAATTTAATAGATATAACGCCGTTTAATATTTAATTAAAGGTAGATTAAGGTTAATCGGTTACGTAATTTTATAATCAGACATTATTTCGTTAGGAAACTTTTGACCGAATTGTATTCGATTGTCTACGGAACATTAATCATATTTGAATCTGATTGTAATCAATTTGAATCTTTAATTAATTAGCTTCAGACAATGGGTTAGCTAGAAATGATGTCGTCTCTCTAAAAAAAAAAAAAGAGGTGTGGATAGAACAGGGCTCTTGATTGATTGATTGAGAATCAGAATCTTAGTAACGGACATTTGCAGTTGATGAAATTTTTAAGCTACTTTAACAAAAGGCATAGATATAAATAAATAAATAACCCAAGACATGCCACGCTGGGCCACACAGCTATCTAGCCCCAAACTAAGCCGAAGCTTGTACTATGGGTACTAGACAACTGATAAACTTACTTAGATTTTTTTTGTAAATAAATACATATTTTACATAGAAAACACCCAGACCAATACAAACAGACATGTTCATGAACACAAATGTTTGTACTGTGCGAGAATCGAACCCACGACCCTTGGCTTAGAGGGCAGAGGACACTACCAATTGACCCGCCGAGCCAGTGATATGTTTTTATACTTCTATTTACTTAAATAAGTACTTACTTAAATTAAAACAACAATTCATGATCTACTTTTCACAAACTTAAGACTCACCAAGGTTTAATCAGTGTTAATCCGCTTCTCTGTGGCAACTTCAGTTTAACATTCCGTAGCCAAATAAGCATAACATTGAGGCGTGATTATTGATATAATGACTCATTCGAGATCGTTTTAGTTAACAAAGCCTATTAAATGTAAGGCAATCGTTTGGCTAAGTGATATTTAAGTGGCCGTTTTTCGGTATATATTTACAGACATATTTTCGTCCGAGTTTAAACTAGATTAACTAGGTGCTGATTAAAACATTTAGGTGCGCTTTTTCATCATCATCATTATCAGCCTATTACAGTCCACTGCTGGAAACAGGCCTCTCCAGTTGTTCGCCACTTAGGACAAACGTCTGGAAGATATGCCCATAATCGCCACGCTGGGCAGGCGGGTTGGCGTTCGCAGGACGCCGGTATCGGTCTATGGTATTTAGCTATGCCTTCAATTGTGATGGTTATACCGCCACCAGTCGGTTGCCAGTGCCTCGTTTGTTATTCGGCAGGATGCACCACGAGCAGGTGAGGCTTGGAGCGAAATGATGATAGGCCGCTCCCTTACATCCCGATTTGTCAATCGGTGAATAAAGTTTAACAGGATAAAAGGTAAGAACTCATTACAAAAGTCGAGATATTACATCTCGCGAGTGAGATATAATCTAGCGAGTACGCTAAAAGAATTACATTACTCTTCCGATCGAGTGATCAGGATACAGGATGAGTATCCTGCTACTTTTATCATGTCGTCAGTATATCTCGTCGTCGCATCGTCCCATGCCGCGTTTTCTGTCAAGAGGTTATATTGTTATTAAAAAGGTAAATAAGAAAGGGCCGTCTGACGGACTGATTGAGCGTCCCGCTACGTGATGTGAGTAGGCTGGTAATCAACCATTTACTTTTCACCACAAGAAGCCATCAGAACAACACCGAACAGTTATGACAAATGTTGCGTAACAAAATAACTTTCTCCGGTTTCTGAAATACTTTAGGGATTCAAAGCGGAATGGTTTAATGAAACCCTTTAGTATAGCAGTGTGTTTTATACTTGTACGTTTTTAACTTTCTTTAGTGCTTCCGCGGACTTGCATCATCATCATCATCATCATCAGCACGTGTCAGTCCACTGCTGGTCATAGGCCTATCCTAATGTTCGCCACCTTGATCGATTTTGGGCCTCTCGCATCCAGCACTTGCCAGCCGTCCTGCGCAAATCCTCTCCACTTCTACTCCACCTGGCCTGAGGGCGTCCTACACTACGTTTGCCGAGACGCGGTCTCCACTCCAGAACTCGTTTATCCCAACGGTTATCGGTTCTGCGGCTAATATACTATTATCAAAATAAATCTTGCCGAACAACAAACAAGTATGCAAGTCCGTTAGACTTGCATACTTGTTTGTTATTCGGCAGGATGCACCACGGGCATGGGGTTGGCTTGGGTCCCGTGCATCCCGGCTAAAGTGCTTAAAGCGCGAACAAATCCAGGAATCCGTAATGTATTGATACATACATTACATACATAACGTCACGCTTTTCTATCAGAGGGGTACGCAGACACCACGTTCTTCCATTTAAGGGAGGTAGGGCATAGCGAATCTTCGCTCGAATTGAGCCGCCCGTCTGGGGAAGGACCTCCACCTTATAGAATACCGCAGTCAAATGACCTCTGGGTCGTGTTTCTGTCAGTGAGTAGGGTTTTCGGAGCTCGTGGGGGGTTAGGGTTGGGCCGGCATGGGGGTGGCAACTGACAGGTAACTGACCAGTTACTTGCCCGTTGTCACAGTGACTTGGGCTTCTCTTTCGCTTTCCATCAGGCGTAGGGAAGACACTATGTCGAGCCACATTAAAAAATGTACTTCTTGTCAATTTAGAACCGAAAAATCACTACTGTGGCTTAAGTTCATTCATAAAAAAGCCGGTTAACATAATACCATGGGATGTAAGGGAGTGACCTATCACCTTTTCACTCCAAGCCATCCTCACCTGCCCGTGGTGCATCCTGCCGAACAACAAACGAGGCTCTGGCAAACCGACTGGTGGCGGTAAAACCATCACGATAGAAGGCGTAGCTAGATATCACGGGCTGATGACGGGCAGCAGCGTCACCGGAGCAAGAAGCTACGCCCTGCGATCGCCAACCCGCCTGCCCAGCGTGGCGATTATGGGTATATCCTCCAGATGTTTGCCCTAGGTGGCGAACAACTGGAGAGGCCTAAGTCCAGCAGTGGACTGTAATAGGCTGATGATGATGATGATGATGATAATACCATACGAAAAGAGGAAAAGATTATCACAATTAGGTAATCTTAACCGTCTCGATATATTTAGCATTTTGACGTTAAGTGATGTGGTGATTGCGTCACATTTGCGTTTATTCGCGACTAAGTGATTATGTCGTTAATATTAAAGTCAATTAGCCTAATTTTGACTGACCGTTGGCCCTGTCTGGTTCTGCTTTCCGGGTAGAAAGCTTAGGTTAGCCTTAGGGTACCACTTATGCTTTGATAGCTGTGTACATAGTTATTGTTGTCAAAAATTACATACCAGTGATTCGCAAGACGCTGTTACGAGTTCAAATTTGCGTGGAAGATTATGATGACGCTTATTGTCATGAGACTTTCTATTTGATGTTGGAGCATGAAGATTTAAGAGTCGCAGGATAGAGGTAGGGCATAGCGAATCTTCGCTCGAATTGAGCCGCCCGTCCGGGGAAGGACCTCCACCCTATAGAATACCGCAGTCAAATGACCTCTGGGTCGTGTTTCTGCCGGTGAGTAGGGTTTCCGGAGCTCGTGGGGGGTTAGGGTTGGGCCGGCATGGCGGTGGCAACTGACAGGTAACTGACCAGTTACTTGCCCGTTGTCACAGCGACTTGGGCTTCTCTTTCGCTTTCCATCAGGTGTAGGGAAGCCATTATGTCGAGCCACTATAAAAAAAAAAAAAAAAAAAAAAGAGGTGACGGATAACAAAACGTACACGCGCTGGGCAGGCGGGATAGCAGATCGCAGGGCGTATCTCTTCGCTCCAGCGACGCTGCTGGCAGTCATCAGCTTGTGGTATTTAGCTACGCCTTCAACTGTGATAGTTATACCGCTGCCAGTCTGTTGCCAGAGCCTCGTTCGTTATACAGCAGGAGGATGCACCAGGGTAGGTGAGTGGCTTCAAGCGAAAAGATGATGGACAAAACATGTCTAAGTATTACCAAATGGTTGAGGTACATATTAACTGTATGTAGTCATCATAGACTTCTCTCAGTCCACTGCCGGATAGGCCTCTTTTTTTTTATAGTGGCTCGACATAGTGGCTTCCCAACGCCTGATGGAAAGCAAAAGAGAAGCCCAAGTCGCCGTGACAACGGGCAAGTAACTGGTCAGTTACCTGTCAGTTGCCACCGCCATGCCAGCCCAACCCTAACCCCCCACGAGCTCCGGAAACCCTACTCACCGGCAGAAACACGACCCAGAGGTCATTTGGCTGCGGTATTCTATAGGGTGGAGGTCCCTCCCCGGACGGGCGGCTCAATTTGAGCGAAGATTCGCTATGCCCTACCTCTCTTGTTAGCCGCTTTGCTCGATCTTGGGCTTCTCGCATCCAGTATTTACTAGCAGTAATACTCATTCACTCGCGGCTACCTACACCTTCAGGCGCTCTACACTTCATTTTTGAGAAGCAGTATCCACTCCAGAATTCGTTAACCCAAACGTCAGTTTTGCATATGTTTTGGCCATCCCATTGCCATTTTAGCTGACAATATTTTTGAAGTCGGTGCCAGCCAACAAATAAATGTATATTGTCGTGTGGATTTGCCGGCCGCGCGCATCATACAACAACAGTCTACGTTAGGTACCTAGAGGCTGGCACCGACTCCAAAAATAAGTGATAATTGTAATATTTAAATAACTATAGTTATACATATAATATGTATTAAGGATAGAATTACTTACGTTATTTATCGCTTTTTAGTTTTGGGCGTTTGTGTTTTTGCTATCCAACATTCTCGATCGCATCAAATTACTTCGCCATGGTTATAATAAAAATATCCATCGCTCCAGCGATTACCGATTTATTACGCTATAGAAATCAATTCGAAGGACTGGAATCGAATCGTAATTCGAGATTCAAAACAATCCATTAGAGGTTACTAACCCACGAATGCTTTTTTTTCTAGAGTGTCGGTTAAATTTCTTATAATAAAAGCAAGACCGATAATCGCAGAAACAAAAAACTTTCATAAATGTTTTGCCGGGGTCGGTGACCCCGCGTGCGGTTTTTTCGCGGCCGCTCGCGGTTTTTTCTGGCAGTGGTGGCGTTTTTCTAGGCGTTTGTCCCCCGGGAACGTCCGTTTCTAGAAAAGTGATTGCAATAACGTGGCTGACATTTCTTTATTTTAATATTTAGCAAGCTAATACGTTCCTATTTTTAATTTATAGTGTTCCTCTACAGAAATATGAAGTTTCGTAGAACAATCAAGGCTGTAGTGGGCAGAGCCCAAAGCGAGAAAAACAGATGTCTACTAAGGCAGAAAAGTTCTTGACTTTGGAGACCTTTCGATAAGAAATCCTGGATGGCACTGTTTCACAACCGGATACTTGGGGGACACCCCAAGGCAATCCTACCACCGATGGTTTGATACAGCTTAGAAGCAGCGTAAAGGGCGAATATCTACGAATAAATACTCAAAACACATTTATTTATTGACATAGATAGGTACGAGTATATTTTTTATTGCATACCATACAATTAGGGAAGGACCTCCACCCTATAGAATACCGCAGCCAAATGACCTTTGGGTCGTGTTTCTGTCGGTGAGTAGGGTTTCCGGAGCTCATGGGGGGGTTAGGGTTGGGCCGGCATGGCGGTGGCAACTGACAGGTAACTGACCAGTTACTTGCCAGTTGCCACAGCGGCTTGGGCTTCTCTTTCGCTTTCCATCAGGCGTAGGGAAGCCATTACGTCGAGCCACTATAAAAAAAAAAAAAAATTAACCAAAAATTTGTATAGTAGACATTTCTTGTATCATATAGGCGGCCTTATCGCTATAAGCGATCTTTTCCAAACAAACTTAGGGTAGAGGATAATTTACAGACAAAAAATATTACTAACTGACATCACAAGTACCGGCCATCAATGCGGGTAGCAACGCTTAACAAAAGATTAAGCAGACTTGTTGAAACTAACGTTAGGTAACATTCCAGGCTCGAACCATTCACCGGAATGCCTAGGGTGTTCACATCAGCTATTCGGCGGGTTCGTTGACCCGATCAGATTGTCCGGTTGTTATGGATCATAAATTATTTTCGTTCTTTGAACTTACGTAAATTATGTAGCGTATCTACTGATTTATGGACTTCCTTGGGGCATCATTAAGTATGATGCTATTATGATGTCAAGAGTATTTCACTTGATGGCTGTGAAGCTCATAAAAACTATACACATTATACGAGTATACATATAAAAATAACGCTCCAGCGATTACCGATTTATTTAAACTGAAACTACCACCAATCCGGTGGTAGTTTACTTCCTTTTAATTTACATACTTTATTCAATATTGACAATTTATAAGTGCTTGTCATAGGCCTATAGGGATAACCTGTTTCCCCTCGCAGGAGGGACCAGGGGGCTTGCCTTAATTGGCCGGCCCGAGTGGAGTGAGACCATAAAAAACCGCCTGTTATCCCGACTTCGGTCGGGACCAGGGGGCGCGAGCTCAAGTGGAGAAAACCACAATAAAAAACCACCGTGCGGCGGCGGCTGCACGCCCGACGGGGTTCCGCGAGGTCGGCACGGGGATGCCGGCCACGTATTGCACGAACCCCGTCCTTGGAGGAGAGGGACGGCCCTTACGGGCCTGATCTCTAGGTCGCCCCAAGTGGGGGGGCCAGCCCGAGTCTGCCTAGCAGACCAGCGCTGACAGCTTCGCGGCGTTATAGTTGAGGACCCGCGATGCTGTCGCCCAAGGCGCATTTGACGGTGAAAACCAGGGTTTTTTAGTGGGTATTCTCTGCCGACGCGGAGCGAGTCCCACATAACCCGACTGCTTCCCCGGGCAGCGGGTATGCGTAAACTGCATTTCTCCCTGGTGAAACAAAAAAAAAAAAAAAAAATGCCTATAGGGATAAAGAAATTTTTGATTTTGATTGATTAGGTGATATACAGTATTGGTATAAGTGTAGGTGTATACCTGCCAAATGTATATTTGGCAAGATGAATTATATTTATACTAGCTGTGCCCGCGACTTCGTCCGCGTGGAATAGAGTTTCATCCCCTATTTTAACCCCTTGGGGGTATAATTGATCAAAATCATTTCTTCTTATTTACAACAAAAAAAAATGTATCTAAGTAAGTTTATCAGTGGTTTAGTACCCATAGTACAAGCTTCGCCTTAGTTTGGGGTTAGGTGGCGCTGTGTGGCCCAGCGTGGCATGTCTTGGGTTATTTATTTATTTATAAATAAACAGTCATAGTTTACATTTGTTATACAATTAAAGATCGGAACTGTTTGTTACAAACGATAATCTCCAGATATCCTCAACATCGTCAATTATAAATATATAAAGCATAGCCCTTAAATGTATAACGATCTTTGTAGTCGTACTTTAATTATTCCACTACCAACGCTATCATAAATTGTACAAGTGTAGATAGCTCTTTAATTGACCACGTGTTTTCTTCTTGTTAACCCTTATCCGCGGGAAAGATGCTTTATACACGTACGCGTACATATCAGTAAAGTAGGCTATCCGATTTGTGTGTTCGGTGTAAACACAATAATGTCACGTACGGCCGAGCGGTGCGCGGGTCATGTGTGGCCTCGATGGCTGTCCTTTCTATCCTGACCGGTTCTACGCTGCACCTTGCTCGACTTAGCGCGTATTAGCTTAATCTAGGGCTGTTACTTAGCTGTACACGTCTTATTTGAGGTGAGGATTTGCCTGCCCGCGGGGCATCCTGCTGAATATTAAACGAGGCTTTAGCAACTTGGTGGCGGTGTAACCATCACGATTGAAGGCGTGGCTAAATACCACTGTCCGACGACGTCCGACGACAGCGGCACTAAACCGAGGAGCAACGCCGCGCGATCGCCAACCCGCCTGCCCAGCGTGGTGATTATGGGTAAAGCCTCCAGATGTTTGCCCCAAGTGGCGAATGATTGGATAGGCCCATGATCAGAAAACAAAAGTGACCGACATAGCCTCTCGAATAAGCAAGCTGAAATGGCAATGGGCTGGTCACGTCTGCCGCAGAACTGATGATCGGTGGAGTAGGAAAGTTTTGCAGTGGATATCACGCACAGGTAAGTGCACTGTGGGACGCCCCCCGGCTAGATGGAGCGACGACCTGCGCAAGGCGGCCGGCAGCTACTGGATGAGTGCAGCTGCTAACCGAGCAGAATGGCGCATTTTGGGAGAGGCCTACGTCCAGCAGTGGACTGCCACGGGCTGCCGATGATGATGGTGATGATGATGATGATGATCAAAAGTGGACTGTGATAGGCTAATGTTGATGTGTCTGGTGTCACAGTCACAGACGGTAGCTGTTTTTCTTTACAATGTGACTAATTCAATCAGGAAACATTTGTATTATCATTAATACACAAAAAGACATGTATTTATTTTATTGTCAAATAGACAACCCTACATATTACAGACGGCGGCATTCCATTAAGGGAAATAAGGGCGTGTGGAGGAAGTGAAAGGGTTAAGTCCTAAGGTTGAATTTTACATTACACGTATGATTTCAAATGTATAAAACTTATTTGAAACAACTTCTTCACGAGAAAGCGTCCCCTCTTCTATGGGCGGAGTCACATGGTATGTGGGACTCACACCTCCTAGAATGAGAGGGTATACCCATTAAACCCCCCCTGTGTCGCCAGTGTGCAGCAACTTGCGGGTATAGGGGTGGCTCCGAAGCAGAAGAAGAAGATAACGAGGGACCGCCAGTCATATCCTCTTCAGCTAAGTAGAGACATTGCCAGTCTTAGTGTTCTCTATCGTCTTTAAAACGGGGAATGCTCCGAAGAGTTATTCCAACTCGTTCCGCCCTCTCCTTTCCACTCCCGAACAACACGTGCTAGACAGTGTTATCATCCGCATACCATCCAGACGAAGGTGGCACGCACCATGTCATGGAATGCCCTTCCAGCTCACGTGTTTCCTTCCACTTACAATCCTGGGTTCTTTAGGCGGGGTGTGAAACGGCATCTCAGTGGGCCTTCAGGGTGAGGGAAACAGGCGCAATGGGATTGTTTTATTGTGCCTGTCGACTTGACTTTTGAGCCTCACGACCGCTTACCATCAGGTGAAGTGAGGTCATCCTGAAAGCTCTTCTTATAAAAAAACTATCATGTCTCAAACAATCCATCCATCTTATACTCGTATTCAGACGTCCACGCCTCTTCCGCCCAATAACATACAATATGTTAATAGCTACCAAGTCCTTAGGAACTTAAGTAATAACTAAAGTTCATTAGTGAACAAGCTTGCATCACTTTCGACTTTTTTGCAGTCTTATTTTGCAATTTCATTTGTTATTTTAAGATAGTTTTGCAATCCATGGCCGATTTCAAGATATGGTATCTGTTAAAGAGGATATTGTGATATCATTATGTCTAAAGATTGAATCTGGTTTTGCCGCTGTAATTAAGACTTCCAGTATTTTTCAGTTAGGCAATTGATTAAGGATCTATGAAGATTATGACTGGTTTGGTGGCTCAATTGGTAGTGACCCCTGCCTTTTGAACCAAGGGTCGTGGTTTCGATCCGGGACAAACATTTGTGTGATGAAAATTTGGGTCTGTTCCATGTCTGGGTGTTTGTAATATAAGTACCTATAGGTATGTATTTGTGGTACCTTCGTTATTCTGATACATCATTACACAATTGATTAAGTTTTTCATCATAGCAATGTATGTGATGTAGTCTGATATTTCTTCATATTTGTTCTTTATTATTTTGACAGGCTCGGTGGCTCATTTGGTAGTGACCTCTGCCCTCTGAGCCAAGGGTCGTGGTTTCGATTCCCGCACATACAAACCTTTGTGTTCATGAACATGTCTGTTTGTATTGGTCTGGGTGTTTTCTATGTATAGTATGTATTTATTTACAAAAAAAAATGTATCTAAGTAAGTTTATCAGTTGTCTAGTACCCATAGTACAAGCTTCGGCTTAGTTTGGGGCTAGGTGGCGCTGTGTGGTCCAGCGTGGCATGTCTTGGGTTATTTATTTTATTTATTTACATTATTTTTATGGGACACGCACTCAGACATTCATTATTTGGTTAAACCTCATAGTACAAGGGCCAACCTTAGTTTGATATCACGGTATTCACAGAATGTACGAGTATTCTAATACGTAATTTCAATGCAATTGCACAATATACCAATTTCCAAAATGGCCAGGACATAAAACAGTACTACCTTAAACGAGCAATAACATTTCAAAGCTTAACGCGAAACCTTGACTAGGCACTAACTCGGAGAGACCTAGGTAAGCCACAATGACCTGTAAACTAGGTAAACGGCCTTTTGTTCCACCTGCGCTAAGGTTTGCCAACGCTTATGTAAGTTTCAGAGGCATTATTGTAGATGTAGCGTAGTTATGGTAACTTAAGGTCCGTTTTGCGCCATAGTGGAAACGAGGCTTTATATTCGTTTTTGAATTTCATTAATTACGATAACATTTTAATTTCAATCATTTTGTTTCAGGTATGTGTTCTTTTTGATTGGTGCCTCACAAAGGGTATTAAAAGGTATGTTGCTCGTATGACCGAATTTCGGTCACAACGATTACAACGCTTTGACAACCGATTGGTGGCGGTATAACCATCACGATTGAAGGCGCAGCTAAATATCATGGTCGACCAGCGACACCGGAGCGAGAAGCCACATCCTGCAATCGCCAACCCGCCTGCCCAGCGTGGCAATTATGGGACTTCAGGTGTTTGACCAAAGTGGCAAACAACTTGAGAGCATATGTCCAGCAGTGGACTGCAATAGGCTATTGATGACACACACACACACAAAAGTAAGAATCATTACTCTTTAAAATATTAGTATAGATTGGACTGATGTGGGCTGATGATGATGATGATGATAGATTGAAAATACTTGCGCATTACGGCAATGTGATCGACGGTTACAAGTTTCAAAGGTTTCAAATCAATATTCAATTTTATATATTTCTGACACCTATTGTGTTCACTTTTTCACGTCCATATAAAGTCTCTATCTCAATACAACAATTAGCTATCAATTTGACGTTCAATGCTCGTTCAATGGACAGTTGTAAGGTTAACCAAACACAGGCGCGGCATTGCACACTATATTTAGAATCTAACCCGACGACTAATGTGAAGTATTGATATGGTATTGTAGTAGTGAAAATGTCAAGGGTCTTGTGATATGACGGCGAAATGTACGATGCCTCATTGATTAGGTTAATAAATACCTTTAAGTATAATCAGATAATATCCCATGTAATAAGTAAATGTGCCTGAGCCCTGAGAAGGTTTTCTCTAATATATGCCTGGTATACTGCCTGCAGCTGAGTTTCTTCACCGCACACGTAACCGATTGCAATTCCATCCTCATCATCTCGATGGTTGGCGATCCACGACTGTACGCTTTATGAGGAACTTCTTGCCTCGCGCCTCGGTTTGTGGAACCAACTTCTTGCGACAGTCTTTCCGAACAGCTGCAACTTGGGAACCTTCAAGAAACGAGCGTATTGAAATAAAATTAAAATAAATTTATTGGAGAATTATCTGCAATTTGGTAGGTATTTTATTCATATTTAAAAGGCCGGCAGCGACCCTGAACTCGGTTAGAGGCGGTGTCCATGGGCGGTGTCGACTGCTTACCACCAGGCATCACTCTTGCTCGTCTGCCGCCTCTTGCATAATAAAAAATATGACCTGAGGTGTTATTACCGGACTGCCAAAGGAGGAGGGTTGAATGTTTAGAATGTTAGGAATGTTTTTCGATTGCATGTATGTCTGTTTCTTTGGGGCCTCATGTAGCCTAAGCGGCTTGATGGATTTTGATGTATGAGGCATCTTAAGATTCGCCTTGATTGACGTACGTACGCCGGATACTGACGTTTATCTGTCCGAAACCTACCACGTAGGAAAACGTGGTGCCGGTCATAAATTAAACAATTGCGCTTGTGCGAAGCGATACTTTGAGCTGCTATGCCATAGCAATCATAGCATTGTTGCTATTGTCATTAGCCGATGTGGTGGCCGATGCGACGCTTGATTCTAAGGCGGATGCAGATTTGCAGGCTACCGATGATGCAAGTCCTTATTTTTGATGTCATACAACTTTACGCGCGTTTTCTCTAGATTAGCGAAACGCTATCTGGCGGTCCCTAACAATGCGTATTCTAAACAATGCGTTGATTCCAACAAAAGCGATAATTAAAGCGTACCTAACTATCCTATTGTTTATTTATCAGCTCCGGGCGTCATGCGGCAGATCGGCATTGAGATTGGGCGCGACCTCGCTACTCACTTTTAGGGTTGTTCATTTTTTTTTATATTTCGGTAAAGTCACATTATTTCGATGACCTTTAAATGAGTCCTGTCCACTGACTGTTTTAGCTACAACTTATTTTTTATCTTCGAATGGGGTAGCGCTTGACCCCAACTCGCCTGATCTTAAGCGATGTTAGAGTCTAAGGTGGAGCGCGCTCACCCAACAAAACCGATTCACTGTCGCCTTGAATCTGAGGACTATATCTCTCAGGGAACACGGACTCTATCAAAGAGCATCCATAGCTTAGCCGGTCGCACTAACTCAATAGATTGACATGTAATTTTAATTCTTTTGAAACTAGCAACTACACAAGTTTCTTGCCGGTATCATCTCGGTAGAATACTGCGTTCCGAATAAGTCGCTTCCTTACTTCCCCTCGCTCGAAACAATGAATGCAGTGAAACAAAATATTAATGTATTCATTAACTTAGATGTTAATTCATTAGTATTATGTTGGAAAGGGCCGATTCCGCGACTGTTCGCGCTTATTTCGCATGACTCCATTATGAGCGTCCTCTCTTCAATTGCGGTACCCTTTCAGGGTCTATAATGATCCAACTTACCTATAACATCTTGTAATATTTATGTACCTACATTATAGATGCAATAAATGATTGAGTATTGAGTATATTTGTTAGTAACTATTAATTCTAATTGTTTGAATTATGATATTAAGCATACAAAAAATGAATGTTAGCCCTAGCCTTCGACGACATTATATCAATTTGTGTGAATTTCTGTAAATTGTATAACAGATGTAACCGTTTCATAACCGCGAGTTTGACAGTTGTGTGAGGTCTGTTTGCTTTGCGTACGGCAGCGGGGGTCATAAGTTGTTATTATATGATAAAAGGCTATAAGGTCAACGCGTTTATTTATGCTTAGCGTATTTGTAAAGGCTCAATTGCGGGCATTTGTCAGTTTTTCAATGAGATACGTCAAATTGAATACTTGTATCTATGGGAATTTTTGAGATACACATTTGAGATTAAAGAGTTTTAAAGACTTACGGGAATAATCATTTATTCTGGCACAATAGATGGCAAAGTAATTGTCCTGTTTAAGTTTTTAAGTGATGAATACAATATTTACATAATCAATATAATATTTAAATTTTACTACAGACATCATAAAAGTTATAAATAAATAACCCAAGATATACCACTCTGAGCCAAACATCGCCGTCTAGTCTCAAAATAAGTCGAAGCTAGAGTACAAGACAACTGGTAAACTTACTTTTTAGAGTTCCATAGCCAAAATGGCAAAAACGGGACCCTTATACATTCGTCATGCTTGTCTGTCTGTTCGTCCGTATGTCACAGCCAGTTTATTCCGAAACTATAAGAGCTACATTATTGAAGTTTGGTACGTAGATGTATTCTGTAAACCGGATTAAGATTATAAAATAAAATCAGAAAAAATCCAAAATTTTTGGGGTTCCCCATACATAGAACTACAACTCCCAATTTTTTTTTCATCAAACGTATACGTGTGGGGTATCTATGGATAGGTATTTGAAAATGATGTTGGGGTTTCTAACATCATTTATTTCTAAACTGAATAGTTTGCGCGAGAGACTCTTCCAAAGTGGTAAAATCTCAATCCCGGGCTTCCCTTATCTAGCCACTACCAGCAGTTCTTCCAAGGTCACCTCAACGGGTTGTTGGGTGTCCTACACTGCGTCTGTCTAATAATGGTATCCACTCCAAAACTCGTCTAACGACAGACAGACGAGTCTTCTTGAAATGTGCTGTATTTTTTTTTAAAGTAGCTCGACATAATGGCTTCCCTACGCCTGATGGATAGCCAAAGAGAAGCCCAAGTCGCTGTGACAACTGGCAAGTAACTGGTTAGTTACCTGTCAGTTGCCACTGCCATGCCGGCTCAACCCTAACCCCCCCACGAGCTCCGGAGACCCTACTCACCAGCAAAAACACGACCCGGAGGTCATTTGGCTGCGGTATTCTATAGGGTGGAGGTCCTTCCCCGGACGGGCAGCTCAATACGAGCGAAGATTCGCTGATCACATGATTAATTGACAGGCTCGGTGGCTCAATTGGTAGTGACCTCTGCCTTCTGAGCCAAGGGTCGTGGGTTCGATCCCCGCACATTACAAACATTTGTGTGCATGAACATGTCTGTTCGTACTGGTCTGGGTGTTTTCTATGTATAATATGTATTTATTTACAAAAAAAAAGTATCTAAGTAAGTTTATCAGTTGTCTAGTACCCATAGTACAAGCTTCGGCTTAGTTTGGGGCTAGATGGCTCTGTGAGGCCCAGGGTGGCATGTCTTAAAAAAAAAAATTGATACAGCACATTTCAAGAAGACTCGTCTGTCTGTGTGTAGTTTTACTAGGTTGGTACATACCAACCTAAGTAGTTAAACTAGACTGCTGTGTGTTACTTAACTTGCATACCTTCAACGGTGCACATTGTATGCGAATATTCCGATTAAATATAACTTACAACCCGTCGCGCATACTATTGCGTAATTAGTTAGACAGAGCCGCACATTCGCACCCACTTAGCATGCAGTGTGACTGCACTTAAGTAATAGTTAACGCGTCCAACGACCACGGGAGGCGATAATTGGTGAGGAGGTAATTGTAATAAAGACGGTTTCGTAAAACAACAGAACATGCACTAAGTGCTGGTGTTCTGCAAATGTAATTCAAAGTCAAAGTCAAAATAATCTTTACCTATTTGTATAGGTTTTTTAAAAAAACACTTAGGTAAATCGGTTGATTTTATATTCCTAAGAAATTTCAATGTGCGCGGTATATCTAGTCATATTCAGTTCAACCAATCAGCGAGTGAGATACGTTCCGTCGCATATCATATCACAATTCGACGTACTAATTTTGATTGACTACAATCTATCAAAAAATAATACGTTAAATTGTAATCAGAACGTTCATTTCACAGTCTGTCGACAGTTTACATGGCTCGCTGGATAGATTATAAACTAACGGTATTTACAATCTTACGGTGACATATATACTCGTAAAATAGATACAATAATTATAAATAAATTAATATATACGTAGGTATACATATGTGTCTGCGGTAAGCGTAAAATGTGTGGAAGCTTATCTTATTTTACACTGTTCTCAAAAACCATAACGCTATTTCTGTAAGATTTCTCCCCTTCTCTCGTAATATAAAGGTTGTCTAGAAGAGATCGCATACAACGATAAGACCGCCTAAATTGTACATCAATTGTTTACTTTGTCTAGTTCTAAGTAATTTTATTGTTTTGATCTTAAAACTTGCCGTTCTTAGTTAAGTAACATCAGGAGCAAGTAACTCGGTTGGGAAACATCTGATACACTTATTACTTAAAGCAGCTAAGACCATTAATTCGGGCGATGGTTGCGACGCTCCGCTTCTGATTCGCTCCTAATTTGCATTCTGTACGCGTTAATGACGAAAGAATAATTCTTGTTTGTTCAGTTATCTCGAACGCCTACGAAGTAAGAGGCTGGATTTAAATCCAAAACGTTTATTGGGTTTTTATGTCATCAAATTAAACATAAGCATTTTTTTTATGCGAAAGGCGGCAGACGAGCAAGTGTGATGCCTGATGGTAAGCAGCCGATACCGCCCATGGAACTCTAATCCAGTTTAGGGTCGCTGTCGGCATTTTAAATATGAATACACTCGTTTCTTGAAGATTCCCAAGTCGTAACTGTTAAAGGGATGTAAGGGAGCGGCCTATCATCTTTTCGCTCCAAGCCAACCTCACCTGCCCGTGGTGCATCCTGCCGAATAACAAACGAAGCGCTGGCAACCGACTGGTGGCGGTATAACCATCACAATTGAAGCCGTAGCTAAATACTAAAGACCGGTGACGGGCAGCAGCGTCACCGGAGCAAGAAACTACGCCCTGCGATCGCCAACCCGCCTGCCCAGCGTGGCGATTATGGGTATATCCTCCAGATGTTTGCTCTAAGTGTTGAACAACTGGAAAGGCCTATGTCCAGCAGTGGACTGTAATAGGCTGATGATGATGATGAACTGTTCGACTACAACGATTTGGTATCGGCTGATTTTCATATTGATTATGAGGCCGACCAATCTATCGGCCGATAAAAATGGTTTGCTGGGTCTCTAAGACAGGATCAATCAAGTACCGTATGTTTGGTATGCAACCAACTTATTCGCATAATAAACATTGTTTGCCAACATTCCACTTTCAGTAGCTTCAATTGTTAACTTATTCAATAGTTCAGAACATAGGGAGCAAACCAGTTCGTATTAGCAACAATGAAATGTTCCAACAGACCGTATGCCGTGTAGCCCATTTGTAAATGCCAAGCGATCTAACCCACTGATGTCAAATGCAAATACATACAACCCATTCTTTTATAAGCTATCACCGGGTTTGTAATGCGGAGTATTGCTTGTCTTCATTGAAGGCTGGCCACTCCCATTTATTGATGGCTCGATATTATAGTTCCTATTGAACAGGTACAGGTAAGGCCGGAAAATTCATGAGCCCTTTTTATGACAGACGGTGGTATAGGCCATTACCGCATACCATAGACAATAACATTGGTTGATAAATTTGAATAATTCCCTTCTTAAGAATCCTTATGTCACATTTTTAACAGACTTTGATAAAATGGGAGTGGAGGTTGTGTCATCGTCATCGTCAGCCTATTGCAGTCCACTGCTGGACATAGGCCTCTCCAGTTGTTCGCTACCTAGGGCAAACTTCTGGAGGATATACCCATAATCGCCACGCTGGGCAGGCGGGTTGGCGATCGCAGGGCGTAGCTTCTTGCTCCGGTGACGCTGCTGCCCGTCATCGGCCTGTGTTTACGCTTACGCCTTCTATTGTGATGGTTTTACCGCCACCAGTCGGTTTGCCAGAGCCTCGTTTGTTGTTCGGCAGGATGCACCACAGGCAGGTGAGGATGGCTTGGAGCGGAAAGATGATAGGCCCCTCCCTTACATCCCAAACAAATGAGCCATCAGGAGGTTGTGTATTCTAGTGTATTTGATAAGAAACACTTATAGCAATGAGAACTGTTTCAATAGAACAAACGGGCTGGAGTATCGTTGTACGGATTGACAGATGGTATAAACTATGGCGCTCTATGGAGCGCCAATATGGGCAGACGTCGTTGCTCGGACGGATAATGCCCGGAACCTGCGGCGACCCCAGAGGGCAATCGCCCAAAGAATCGCCCGGGCCTATCGCACCGTCAGCTTCGACGTCTCTTGCGCCCTGGCCGGGACACCACCTTGGGGGCTTGAAGCACAGGTTCAGGCCAAGGTGTACGAGTGGACGGCAGCAGAGAAGGCGCGCGGGGAGCGCCCTGCGCCCGCCGAGAGGGGCGCAGTAAGGCAGGAGGCCCAGGAGGACTTAGTCCTCCTGTGGACTGAGTGCCTCGACTCTGCCATTTTCGGCAGAAATTTTTTAGACGCCGTGGTTCCAATTTTCGGCGACTGGTTGGACCGGCCCCACGGGTCCCTCACTTTCCGCCTTGTGCAGGTATTGTCCGGACATGGTTGTTTCGGGAAATATCTGCACAGGATCGGGAGGGAGGAATCCGCGGTGTGTCGGGAGTGTGGGGCTGATCGCGACTCGGCGGAGCATACTCTAGTCGAGTGCTCCGCATGGGCTGCGCAACGTGCCGTTCTGGCGGGCACAATAGGGCCCGTCATTTCGCTCTCCACGGTCGTTTCGGCTATGGTGGGGAGCCGCCCAGCGTGGGTAGCTGTGTCCTCCTTCTGCGAGACCGTCATGTCCCAGAAGGAGGCCGCGGAGCGACAGCGGGAGGACGACCCTTCCGCTCCTGCGCTTCGCCGTCGCAGAGGTGGCCGGACTCGGCGCCTTTACCGCCAGTCTTTGCTGCCTGACGGGGTCCAGCGGGCAGGTGGTGCGGGGGCACCACCTCCTGCATTGCACGGACCACCGTCCCCGTCGGATGGGAGTGGACATTCCCTTCGAACCATTCCCACTCCCATAACTTCCCCCCTAGGGGGGGGAGCACGTTAGGGGCCTGTTCTACCCAGGCCGCGCCGGTGTTGTCGTGGAGGACATATTTTTAGGACCCACGGCACCATCTTTGGGGCGCTTTGCAGAAGGGACCGGAGTTTTTAGTGGGTATTTCCCGCCTCACTTCCATCATTCCGAGGCGGTGATGAGTCCCACATAGCCCGCTGCTCCCCCGAGTGGCGTGGTATGCGTAAAGGCATTCTCTCCGGTTAAAAAAAAAAAAAAAAAAAAAAATGGTATAAACTAATATCCATGGAAGTAATAAGTACTACGTACAACAGAAATGCAGTCTATCTATGCATCTTGCAGCTAAAATAAAGAACATAAAACCTTATGTTAAGGCCGTAAGAGTCTTGTACGTAGTACTTATTACTCCCATGCTAATATCCAATCCATAAAGTCCATTTTCTATCCAGATTTCAGGGGAAATTACCCGTAAGAGTAGGTTAATAATGGGTCTCTGTACCTATTGTTATAACAATTAAATGACTACCAGTTTATTTCAAGAGTAGTGCCTCTGGTACAGTGGTCGCATGTTCGAATCCCGTGCAGTACAAACATTTGTGTATGGATATGTTTTATGTACACAATATGCTTATTTCTTCACTCTTCATTGAAAGGATATTATACGTAACCAGCTGTGCCCGCGACTTCGTCCGCGTGGAATAGAGTTTCATCCCCTACTTTATCTCCTTAGGGGTAGAATTGATCAAAATCCTTTCTTAGCGAATGTCCACGTCATAACATCTACCTTCATGCCAAATTTCAGCCCGATCCGTAGAGTAGTTTGGGCTGTGCGTTGATAGATCACTATGTCAGGCAGTCAGTCCTCCAACGACGTAAGGACCTCCAACAAGCAACCATAAACTCAATTACCAATTACAAGGACCGTATCATCACAACGCAACATTTTAACCGCACACGTTTACACATATTGCCTAAAACAATTTTAATTTGCAATTTGTGCAGCGATAATGACACTTATTACGGCGCAACAGAGCGCACTTTGGATCGGAAGTGGGTGTCGCAACGATAAAGACAGGTCCATTGCGTATACGCATACATTTCATTCAGGGCTGTGCGTTCAATTACATGGTTTTTATTTAAGCACAACTCAAAGTTCCTTTTTACATAAAATTCGAGAAAGGGAGCCCCAATGTTTCAACAGTGAAGCACAGTTACAGTTACAGAGTTCTATCAATTGCCACCGCCATGCTGGACAGTGAGATACTTCTTCAAGTTTCTTCAAGTGGTTGTAATGAAAAAAATCATGGGGTGCCATGTTTTTTTCGTCGAGAATGTCTTTACGCATATACCCTGGGTATAGGACACCTGTGGGGCTCACTCCTATCTGGCGGAGAATCATCATCAGCTTATTACAGCCCACTGCTGCACCCATAATCGCCACGCTGGGCAGGCGGGTTGGCGATCGCAGGGCGTGGCTCCAGTCTGTGGTATTTAGCTACGCCTTCAATTGTGATGGTTATACCGGCACCAGTCGTTTGCCAGCGCCTCGTTTGTTATTCAGGATGCACCACGGGCAGGTGAGGTTGGCTTTGAACTGAAAGATGATGAACCAAAACTTGGGACACGACATACCTATATTTAAGAGAGGTAGGGCATAGCATATCTTCGCTCGAATTGAGCCGCCCGTCCGGGGAAAGACCTCCACCCTATAGAATACCGCAGTCAAATGATCTCTGGGTCGTGTTTCTGCCGGTGAGTAGGGTTTCCGGAGCTCGTGGGGGGGCTAGGGTTAGGCCGGCATGGCGGTGGCAACTGACAGGTAACTGACCAGTTACTTGCCAGTTGTCACAGCGGCTTGGGCTTCTCTTTCGCTTTCCATCAGGCGTAGGGAAGCCATTATGTCGAGCCACTATAAAAATATATATATAGATAGTTCTCCACCAAGTGGCTGGTTCTTTAGGCATTAATTTATTCATACATATTGTCAATCCCGACGAAAGCCTGACGTAACGGTGAGGCAACACGCCATAAACTCACGCGCAGCCTGCCACAGAAGTCGCGTGGCATCCGTGCGAACGACCTGTTTCGCAATCGATCGTCTTTATTAGCAGTTACGCACTCGTAATGTGATTCACTCATTGGTATAATTAGTTTTTTTTTCGTTCTTTGTCTATAGTATTATGTGTTGATTGAATGAGTGGAACGGAATGACACAAGAGCGGTGTATGGTGTGTTCGTTTTTTGTTAAGGCTCAGATAACTATGAAATCTAACTTGAAAGCTAATACGCTTATGAAATAATTCGTATCATAGTATCTTCTTTCATTTTGATTAGACCGAGATTGATTAAACGGCGTAGCTAAATACCAAAGGCCGTTGACGGGCAGCAGGTTACCGGAGCGAGAAGCTACGACCTGCGATCGCCAACCCGCCTGCCCAGCGTGGCGATTATGGGTATATCCTCCAGATGTTTGCCCTAAGTGGCCAACAACTGGAGAGGCCTATGTCCAGCAGTGGACTGCAATAGTGGTATTTAGCTACCTACGCCTTCAATCGTGACTGTTATACCGCCACCAGTCGGTTGCCAGCGCCTCGTTTGTACAAATGTCATCAAGCGGTGAGGGCAACTTCGGACAGAGACAAGTGGAGACAGTTGATTAGGGCTGCGAAATCAACATGTGATCACGATCCTCAGTAATGAGGGAACGACTGAAGAGACCTTTACGGCTCAATTCATAACTTATCCTAACTGGTTGGTATTAAAGCCACATCAATTACAAATTAAGTAATAAGCCAAGCCTAATCACCACTATAGATCATAAACAAAGCCATCACAGGCAACGGCCACGTGACCTTCGGCGTAATTGGTCATCCATCACGTTACTGATCTCCATTTTGGATTAGCAGGTGACGGATGAGTTGATGTACTCGTTACATCATTAGATTTGGCGATATAATAACGCTGAAATAATTTAATCTGATGCTACACAATGCGTGTCCATCGATCAAGTTAATTGGGCCACGAAAATGGATCTATAGTTTAAGAAATCGAAATGTAAGCGCTGCATCGTGAGATTGATGTCGTGACCAGTCTATTGCAGTCCACTGCTGGATATAGGCCTCTCCTGTTATTCGCCACTTTAGACAATCTGGAGGCTTTACATAGTCGCCACGCTGGGGTGGGATTGGCTGCCACAGGGTGTAGCTCCTAGCTCCGATGACGCTGCTGGCCGTCATCGGTCTGTGGTATTAAGTAAGGCGTAGCTACCTTCAATTGTGATGGTAATACGCTCACCAATTGGTTGCCAGAGACTCGTAACCTCGTTTGTTATTCGGCAGGATGCACCACGGGCATGTGAGGGTTTCTTGGAGCGGAAAGATTATAGGTCGGTCCCTTACATCTCAGATTATTGATATTGTGGTTAATAGAGATTGATGTAGTCCTGAGATTGATAGAGATTTGCCTGTTGCGGCAAAGGAGGGGTTTCTAGGTTTCAAGGGTTCGAATCCCATTCAGTCCTCTCTTTGCCTCTCTAGCAATAGCTACACACCACAAAGTTGATTCTAGGTATAATAAATATTTGTTGTATAATTTAGACAGTTTGATCGCTACAAACGATATCTTTTAGACAACCTTTGGGTAGATGATAGTTAAAAGGAAGGGGTGAGTATAGTTCACTCAATTAGTATACAGAACTTGCCATAACACATGCGCAAATTGTCACTCCACCTGAAATAATCTGATTTGAAGGAAAATATGTTTACTTGCGTATAATTTCCCTTGCTACTCTGCTTTTCTTGCAGTTCAAGCCAAATGAGACCCTAGTTCATATGTGTAAGTTTCCAAACGTTTTGCAATGAGATGCGCATACGCTCACGCACGCGTTGCGTTACTGCACCTTTGTGTTCGCTGACACGCTATTAACGTGCCGACAGACAGACGTCTCATATTCGTCATACATAATAAAGTCAACCTATTTTTGTGCTCATTGAAATACAATTTATTGTTTGTTTTTCTTTATAACATTTCTTAGTAACATTAAGGGTCTAAACGAATCGCATTTCTACTGCAATCCAACCGCAAATTGCAGTTCAAGTGCAGTTCCAATGCAATTGACTTAACTGCAATAGAAGTGCAAACTAAACGCGCACTCCGATTGCAGTCAGCGTGCAATTGTGTGCAGTTCGGATGCAGTTTGAATGCAGTCGGTGTGCAGTTCACACGACTGCATAGCCATCATGACCGTCTTACACAAGATCTACTTCGGATCAGCGAAGTAGTAGCAATCTTACACAAAATGGCCTGATAATCTTTAAAGGGTTAGAGCTTAGGCCTTCATTTAGGTATTATTTAACTTACTGAATAGGTATCTTTTTTGCATTCGATCGTGGCTGTCGAATTGTCAAAACGTTAATGTTTCTCCAGCATATTATAATTCTTGCATTATAAGCGCTTACTGAATAAGAAAGCTGAAATTTTTGCGTAATACGAAAATATCGTTAATTAGACTGGGAACATAATCTTAGGAGCACCGAGCTAAATCTTTAGATTTAAATTTTCCTGAGTGTAACAGTTAGCCCAACAACTTAATTGAGCATAAATCTATTGCTAAAGATTAATCAAAACGGATTTTAACATTAAAATGCTCATCGAATTGTACCGTTACGTAACTCAAAAGGTTGTATAACACCAAACAGAAACGCAAATATAGCATTGAATTAAAAAAGAAATTTGTGAAGCCTCGCCAGGTATTAGCTATTACTATGATGACAATTTGGTGGTATTTATTAACGGTTCTACGTAATACGGTCATGACCACAGAAGTATATCTGGATAGAGTAGTATCACTCTATTTCAGATAATCTTTGGGTAGAGAAGATCAAGATATATAGGGTGAGGTGGTGTACTCCATACGACATAAGCAATAGTAAAATACAAATAATTAGAAAAGGGAAAGCAATAAATGAAACATAGTAAAATATGACACATAGATAAATTAAAATAAGTAAACAATATTTTTGTTTGTTTGCTGTACTCGTTTGTAGTGTGTGTGCCAGTTTATGTGAATAAATCCTTCTATCTATCTATCATATCTATCTACCAATAATGTACAAAAATTAATGTATCTTTAAATACATACATTAGATCATTAATTTCATATTTTTTTTGTTGCAGGTAAGCACACTTAAAGTTACATCTGCAATCCATCTACCCTGTGACTTCATAGAAACAAGATTTGTATAATTCCCAGATGACTCTACAGTATTGTTTAGAATTGATTTGGGTAAGTAAAAACTACTGGTGACAATCTCGGCTATTCGATACAAGTGAGCACATGTACTATGTACACTAACTACTTAAGATTTAATCACATTTAAGTATCAGAGTTTATTTGAGTCCACTTACGTCAGAGGAAATAAGACGAGTGAAAGTAGGCAAGTCATAGCAAACGGATGTGGACAGGATATTGTAAAGATTTGCTTTGAGATAAACGGTGCTTGCTTATTAGTACCTAATTACAAATGTGTCAAAATAAATTAACTGTAGGTACGAGTATGTAGTAGATGTCTGATGTATACTGATAGTAAGCTTCTTACCAAGTTATAAAATAAAGGATAAGACAAAGATGATTTCAAAACTAATAAAATATAAAAAGGTTCTCTCTTTATTGAACACCATAAAACATACTTAGAACTAATTTAGACGGTCTTTTCGCCATGAGCGATCTCTTCCAGACAACCTTTGGGTAGAGAACAGCATGGCAGAAAGGTAAATCCTAGTATCATCCTAAATGTGACACTTGTTTAGATGGGTAGAAGTTTCGCATTCGTCACGCAAGATCTACTGAATGGATTTTAATGTAACTATAGTTCATACATAAGATTGATATGATTCATATGAATATTTACGCGGTCGGAGTCAGAGCTGCGGACTGCAGCTAGTAATTGATGAATATTGGACAACAGTAGGGCTTCTCATAACTGACTTATCTAATTTATTGATAACGATGTGCTTTGCTATTTTGAAACTGAAAGTTAACACCTTAATATACATAGTAATTTCTCGAGTGCTCATTCACGTTGATTAAAATAGGCACTCACGAATAGTTACTAAAGACCAAGAATGGCATTGCAATATGGCGCGTTACCGGAGCGAGAGGCCCTGCGATCGCCAACCCGCCTGCCCAGCGTGGCGATTAGGGGTATATCCTCTAGATGTTTGCTAGGTGGCGAACACCTCGAGAGGCCTTTATCCAGCAGTGGACTGGGATAGGCTAATGATGATAATGATGCAATATGGCGACAAATACTTTAGAACAATATCCCTAGAACTCAATGAAAATATAAATCTTTATATATTAGATCAAAGTGAACCGTATAGAGCATAGTGAAAGTGTGTTCTCAGTAGCGCAGAGTACGGACACAGAGGAAATGGGAGATATTTCCATAGCGATAATATATCTAATTAGATACTGGTTGGTAATTTACTGTGGGAAACTAAACAGCCATTTTTAACAACAGCACAACACATAATTTTCGAAGACGTTAGATTTTTTCTTACGTAAACTTTTTGTTAGATCGTTATTACGATTGTAAAGTTTGGTTATTCTTACAGATAATTTGGTTACGTGTTAAATTAATGTATACTGGCAAAGTATTCAAGTGTTTAATGGTGTTATTAATTTTAATAATTATGAGTGCTGATTGATGCTTTAGATAATTTATAATAAATGTTGCGTCAGAGGATTAAAAAAGATTAATGTTAGATAGGTTCTTTATTAATTTAAGCCTCTTTTTTATTCATCATCATCATCGGCCTATTGTAGTTCACTGCTGGACATAGGCCTCTCCAGTTGTTCGCCACTTAGGGCAAAAATCTGGAGGATATACCCATAATCGCCACGCTGGGCAGGCGGGTTGGCGATCGCAGGGCGTAGCTTCTTGCTCCGGTGACACTGCCCGTCATCGGCCTGTGGTATTTAGCTACGCATTCTTTGGGATGGTTATACCGCCACCAGTCGGTTGCCAGCGCCTCGTTTGTTATTCGGCAGGATGCACCACGTGCAGGTGAGGTTGGCTTGGAGCGATGAACATAATTTAGTCTCTTGCTTATTAGTTTATTATAAAAACTTCTTACATGCAAGTGTAAATAGGTTTTTAAAAGGTCGACAAAGCGTATACGATGCCCGTGGCAGGCGTTCATGGGCTGCAGTAACCACTCACCATTAGGTGGGCCTGAGCAGTCCTTTTGCCCCCTAGAAGTATAAAAAAAAAGAAAAGCTTCTCATTCGAACTTTTTGGAATACTTTTACGACTTTATTGAAAAGTCCTAACATAAGATGCACTCTCTATTAATTCCAAGAAATTCTATAAGAATGCCTTAACTTGCGTACCGATGTACGGAGGAATATTATTGCCAATTCCCTGATTTCCAGATATTATGATGCAGATATAACGGTTCCAATACCTTAATGGGCAAACATAGTGTCCATCAGGTCAGGTTGAGTGATGACCGGGATCGAACAAACTGACTAACAATTTGAGAGGATAGGCTTTTCCAAATGTTCACCACTTGGCTCCAGTCCAGCAGTGGACTACGAGCGGATGATGATGATGAATGCTGTAATGGTTCGGAAAAAGCTCTTCTCCTACGGTAGTTTTTTTTTATAGTGGCTCGACATAATGGCTTCCCTCCGCCTGATGGAAAGCGAAAGAGAAGCCCAAATCGCTGTGACAACGGGCAGGTAACTGGTCAGTTACCTGTCAGATGCCACCGCCATGCCGGCCCAACCCTAACCCCCCACGAGCACCGGAAACCCTACTCACCGGCAGAAACACGGCCCAGAGGTCATTTGACTGCGGTATTCTATAGGGTGGAGGTCCTTCCCCGGACGGGCGGCTCAATTCGAGCGAAGATTCGCTATGCCCTACCTCACTTATATAGGATAGGCTTTTCCAAATGTTCACCACTTGGCTCCAGTCCAGCAGTGGACTACGAGCGGTTGATGCTGATGATGAATGCTCTAATGGTTAGGAAAAAGCTCTTCCTACGGTGGTTTTTCCAATATAGTCACACGTGGTACCCATGCACTCGAGGACATTGCACACACCGAGCTCAGTAAATAAAACAAATGCATCAGATCTGGACAACTGATACAGACTCAAAACGGACTCACGACGCATGTTAAATAGATTCCCAACTTTGTTGTAGGTCGAGAGCTGTTCTATATGCATATTGCGTGGTCTCAAGACATATTGATCTCGTTTACACGACGCATGGATTAAGGTTAAACTCGGGCTGAGAGTATGTTGACAACGCTTAGTACAAAACATTTGTCAACTATGGATTAGCGTGACCAATGTAGGCGGAATACTTAAGCGACTGCTAGTTAAGTTTGAATTGTTTAAAAAAATATGTTACGGGGTTTTTCTCTTTAAAAATTGGTGGTACACACTTTTTTTATGCAAAACGCGGCAGACGAGCAAATGTGATGCCTGATGGTAAGGTTGACACCGCCCATGGACACCCGCAACTCAAATCGAGTTCTGGTGTCGCTGCCGGCCTTTTAAATAGGAGTACGCTTGACTGAAAGACTTGGTGCCTAGAGTTGGCGATACTCGACTTTACTTCAGTGCATTAGCAAGCATGTTAGGCTTTGTTTTTGTTCCTGACTCTCTCCAGTTATGTCGTACTGTCGTTCTAACGGATTACGAGAATGAAGGAGTAGAGAATGCACCTATGTTTGTGTACATACACATTACACGTTTATACTTTATTATGTTGTGCATACTCGTCTAGTCTACAAGTCTATATGTATTTAGATAAATACCTAGATAGATAGATATTCTTTATTTCAAATGGCTGTACTTCGGCTAGAAAAGCAATCAATCAAACTATTTTAATTTTTATCACATGTCTGTACACCAAGATAAACGGCTCAGATGTTAAAACACTTCTCAATTAAAATCTGTTCACCCAAATATAGATACTTGTCGTCAAAAGGATGTGTGCAATTTGTAAATGTCAAGAATGCGTTTGAATTGAATTAACCAGAAAATCGTGTGTCGAAAACGGATACATACGCTTGCAGTCATTTTAATAAGATTGTACCGTATCGTAGAACGATTAAGTTTAAAATCGTTTACGCTTTTGCAGACACACTACGCAGAATGAACAAATTTATTGATCTAGTTTTTAATTGGTGAATAACAATTAAACTAATGTCTTTTTATTTTTGGAGTTGACATTTTCAAAACGCTTGTCGGGCCAAAATCGTGTAAGTGAGAATTTTTGTCAAAAACTTACTTAGTGGCAAACTGTGTGGTGTCCGATATTGCTACGATCATGCTCCTGGGCCATGCTACTTTAATAATAGAAAACGATCGTTCTATGGACGGATCGCGTATTTTTGCACCATAAATCCCTCACATTTGTCCCTTCCGTGTTCATGTATACGAACTAAAACTTGTCAAACTTTCGTCTCATTGGATGGTCAGGATGAAATATACAAATAGACACTGCAAAACCAGGGGAGTCCAGATGCGTTACCAGTCCTTTAGATTTGTAAGTTCGCTCTTTGAAGTCCTCTACGTTCGGAAAAGTTCGGGAATAAGATTTGAGAAACCGAATTATAAATTAGTATTTAATATAATTTAAATTTCCTGAGTACTTAGCTAGTCTCCCTAAAAAAATATCACGAGAATTTTTTGTATAGGTCATTGACCCTTCCAAATGCACACATAATGCTATCACGACATGTTGATAACCAAGAAAAAATATTAAATGTCCATCAAGGAAGAACAATGACCATTGTACGCGTTGAATTGCGACAAACATTTGCCGAAATGAATATTAATACCGCTGGCATTTAGCTGCAATTATGCATCTTTATACGATTGTTGGCATTTGAAAATGCTACTTGGAATCGGAACGGGGCGTTGGTAAGTTATGATCGGCTGTCACGAATCATTCTTGCTTCGGTTAGCTTCTGACAAATCTACTTAGATTTATTTATTTATTTATTTATTTAAAAAAGGAATACCAACAGTATACATACAAAAACATTACTTAAAAAACAAAGACTCCGCTTTTGGTATAGGGCTTGCATATATACCTTTTAAAGGTGCTCACAACATTTACAATAAAAATTTTGTAAAACAAAAGAACACTTAAATCATAAAAAAACAAAGGGTATTAAATTAAAAACAATATTGGTTCTCTATCCATCTGACAGTGCATCCAATAACTTTCGTCTAAAAGTAGGCAAGGAGTCGTGAAAAATATCAATGTTACTTGAGTGAAGCTCATTATATGTCCCACAACATCTGGCCAGAGGAGCATGATGTCCCAAATTGGTTCTGGCCGGAGGCAAGGAGAATAAACTTTTAATCTTATGACGAGGTAAGCGGGCCGGTACGGATAACCTAACATAACCGAACAAATCTTGACCATTCAGGCTTCCATTAATCAGTCTATGCAAAAACACCAGGTCATGGCTAATTCGACGCTGTCGCAGAGCTTTCATCTTAAAAAATGCCAACCTAAGGCTGTATGGTGCTCTGTGCGATATACCCGGAGAAACAAACGCAATGTGTCTCGTGAACGCGCGCTGAATGCTCTCCAGGCGCTGGGAGTGAACAACATATGTTGGATTCCCAGCCACACTAGCATATTCCAAGCTGCTTCGAACAAGGGCATTATATAAGATTTTATGGGTACAAGATAATTTAAATCCCTTAGCAATTCTTCTCAAGAACCCCAACATTTTAGCTGCTTTTGTTACAATGTTGTTTATGTGAGAGGAGAACTTAAGCTGTCTATCCACTGTAACACCCAAGTCCTTGATTTCATTGACCTCTGCCAATGCTACCTTGTTAATGTAATTTAAAATTGTTGAGGATAAAGGTTTCTTTTTCTTGGTAAACCTAATGTGAAAACACTTACTGACATTCAAGGTCATACCGTTCAATTGGCACCAGTTATATATATTATTTAAATCATCCTGGATAAGCTTGACATCATATGGGGAGTTAATCGGCCTGTAAATTTTTAGGTCATCCGCAAACAGTACAAAATCACAGTGTCTAATATGCATAGCTATGTCGTCAATGAATATAAGGAAAAGTACAGGTCCCAAATGGGAGCCCTGGGGGACTCCTGAAGAAGCGTAGTATACCCCTGATTCATACCCACCAAGAACCACGACCTGAGGAGGTAGATGAAGCCAAGTGCGCGTCGGACTCGCAAATGAAGGATTCCGTCACATTATTTATGATTTGTGCCGTATGAAAAACAAAACTATTTACTTACTAGATCTCGATAGGTTTCACCTATTTTTGGCGGAAGTTTGCATGATAATGTACGAGTATCATCTTTTACTTTAGAAGACATTTTACCACGTTGGAAGTCTCATGTCACGTCTCTCGCGCAAATTATTTCATCAACATCATCATCATTTTCAGTTTTTCATCATCAGTTTTTATTTTTATTTACGGTTCACAAACGGAATGTTACATTTAGACATATCTTCATACATTTAAAAAAGAAAAGAAACATGTTAATTCTAAAAAACAGTGAACACAGCATGCATTGTGTGGACATTTTTTTTATATAATATTTTTTTTTATATTTAAAATTTGTAAATAAATATACCTACATATTATACGTAGCAAACACCCATACCAATACACATAGACATGTTCATGCACACAAAGGTCTGTACTGTGCGGGGATTCGAACCCGTGACCACTGTAGTTCAGGCAGCGTTTACAGCCACTGAACCAAACGTGTCGTCAATTATAACAAGACATGAAGTAGATAATTGTTATGTTAATAAGTAAACATGATTAATTACTTAAAAGATGTATATTTAAATTAGTTCTCCCACAGTTAAGTACCTAAACATAATTTATTCAGCTTGTTAACTAAACTAGCAATCTAATTCTCAATAATTTTGTTGTTCTGAAGGTAACTGTTTATCTTGTTGGTTGTCCTAATAAATAAATAAATAAACTAATTATGTTCTCAAGGTAATAAGATGCATAGTTTCCAATATTTATGATGTAAGTACAATAAGTTTTACTCTCGGTAAGTGTAAATTATTTGTATAACTTATTTCCATTTAAAGATTGGACAGGGGCTTTTGATTAAGCTTTTAAGCTTACCCCAATTTATCCCGTGTGTGTCGTAGAAGATGAATAAGGGAAAATCAGGGGACCGGGCAGTAGCTTTTACCGGAGTACAATTACAATACCTGAGGCGCTGTGTGGCCCAGCGTGGCATGTTTTGGATTTAAAAAGAAAATAACTAAGTAAAATTAACTCGTCTCCTCTGCTTGGTGACTAAGGAAAATCTCCCCAAAATGACAATTGTCATTAGCGGAGGCTTCTATGCAGCATGAGTTTCGTGTTTGTTGGCTGATCATGATGAGAATTTCTTCTATTTGCTGACATAGTCCATCCATCCATCTAAAATAGTAAAATTATGACATTTTTAACAAGCTTAAATTAGTTGAAGTACTTATGCCGCTATTATACTTATTTAGGTATATCATTCTATCCTATAAGTCCTAGAATGAGTAAAAGAATGACCCAAAATAAGCCCCCAAATTAGGCGAAACTCTGTTACTTATGTGTGTGTTGTAATTTAAAGTAGTTGAAATTTTTAATTTTTTTTTTTATTTTATATTCGAAATTAATGTTCGTCTGAAGAGGTGGGCGCTGATGGCAACACAGTCTTCGACTACTGCGGCCGTTAACGCTTTATCCGTTTTTGTATCTTTGTTATTGATACCAAATAAAGATTATTATTATTACTTATCATTGTTTCAGAGCGTGTACAAAAAGCTGCTCAAAAATACATAAATAACATTTCAAATGGGACAGACAGACATATCAAAAGCGCTAGAAATTAGTTATTGTTCATATTAATTATGATTTGAACAACACAATTCATACACATTGTATGGTAGTTGTATACAATTCATACAATACTGTTGAGTCAGTTGTATCCGGTGCTATTATATTAGATCAGATTATGAATTTGATAGCCTTTGTGCAGTTGTTTCAAAGTCTTTTAATATTTCACATTAAGGTAATTATAACCTTTATGAGGATAATGTGTCAACACAAAGTACATCATCATCAGGCAATCTGACAGACAGACAGACAGACCTCCTCATTGACAGTTAATGTCGTTTGGATTCACCATAGTTAAATAAATATAAATATCAGACAACGTCACATACATTGCTCTAATCCCAAAGTAAGTAGCTTAAGCACTTGTGTTATGGGTATCAGAACAACGAAGGTACCACAAATAAATACTTAATAACAAATTATAAACATCCAGACACGGAACAAACACAAGTTTTCATCACACGAATGTTTGTCCCGGGTGGGAATCGACAGGGGTCACTACCAATTGAGTCACCGAGCCAGTCGCTTACTACTACTAATTATAGTTACCACGCTTGCCAAACGGTTTGGTGATCGCAGTAGGTTTTATTTGTACCTAGGTAAACGCTTCTGCCCGTTTGCTGATACTCATTCATACATACATAACGTCACGCCTTTCTCCCGAAGGGGTAGGCGGAGACCATGTCCTTCCATTTGCTACGATCCTGGCACACAACTTTTGCTTCGTCCACATTCATTGATCTCTTAATACATGCTCTTCCATTTAGATTACTTAGTATTTAACCTTTTTGTAGGACACTTTCTATTTGGTCATGGAATGTCCTTCCATGTTTTCCCCTGCCAACAGACTCATTCACGCTCTCGCTATACATTTTCTTTTCTTGGTTAATCTCCTTTAATCCATCCTCTCTACATGACCAAACCATCTAAGCATACCTTTCGCAATCTTCAAAACCACAAAGATCTCTTATTGCTTCTTCTTCTTCTCGAGTCAATGGCAATCTACCTCAAACAAAACCAATCCAAAACCTGGCGACAGCTGATATTCCCTTAGTGGTATTTTAGGAGACAATGTCATATGGGATGATACGGGTGCTCCTATTCTAGTTCCGGAAACCACGCGGACGACAAAGTACCTATATTGTCATTGCCATAGTATTTGACTTTCGTAATGTTTCCTCCAACTGCATAGCTCTACATCTCTCACGGGACTCGACCCCATTCCTCGTTGGTATTCCGAGTATCTGTCGCCAGCTTGCGGTCACCATCAGCGCATGTAACGAGTTGAACCTAATTGGTCATTTAGCGAAGCCATAATGTGCTCTTGTGAAATTAACTAGAGCTTTTAAAACGTCAATTACTCTGTGCGTATAGTAATTGGAAATGTATGACCTAACCCAAATTTTGCACTTAGATGATTCTTTACAGAGTTAAATAAATAACCCAAGACATACCACGCTAGGCTACACAGCGCCACCTAGCCCCAAACTAAGCCGAAGCTTGTACTATGGGTACTAGACAACTGATAAACTTACTTAGATACAATACGTCTATTTATTTAATCTTTATTGCACAGTAAAGTAGTGTACAAAAGGCGGACTTAATGCCACATAGGCATTCTCTACCAACCATTGGGCAAAGCAGAAGCTAATTTTAAGGTGGTGTGCAACCAAGTTAATTTAAAACACAATATCTTAAACACAATCATAAAATATGATAAAATAGATATATATGACGACTAGCTGTGCTCGCGACTTCGTCCGCGTGGAATAGTTATTTTTTCCCCTTTTTAGGGTTCCGTAGCCAAAATGGCAAAAACGGGACCCTTATAGATTCGTCATGTCTGTCTGTCTGTCTGTCTGTCTGTCTGTCTGTCTGTCTGTCTGTCTGTCTGTCTGTCTGTCTGTCCGTCCGTATGTCACAGCCAGTTTATTCCGAAACTATAAGAGCTACGTTATTGAAATTTGGTACGTAGATGTATTCTGTGAACCGCATTAAGATTTTAAAATAAAATCAGAAAAAAATCCAAAATTTTTGGGGTTCCCCATACATAGAACTGAAACTGAAATTTTTTTTTTTCATCGAACCTATACGTGTGGGGTATCTATGAATAGGTATTTGAAAATGATGTTGAGGTTACTAACATCATTTTTTTCTAAACTGAATAGTTTGCGCGAGAGACTCTTCCAAAGTGGTAAAATGAGTGTCCCCCCCCCCCCGTAACTTCTAAAATATGGGCATGATAAAACTGAAAAAAATACATCATGTGTATCACTATAAAAACTACTAACGAAATTTGGTTTGAATGAAATCTAGCCAGTAGTTTTTTTTTAAACGCCATAAATCAAATTACCTAATTTTTTCATCTATTTAACTCCAATATAATAAAACGTAAAGAAAAACATTTATTTAGCTGTATAGTGGTACGGAACCCTACGTGCGAGAGTCCGACTCGCACTTGGCCGGTTTTTTTTTACATTTTCCATTATTTCTTCGCTCCTAATAGTTGCAACGTGATGTTATATAGCCTACAGCCTTCCTCGATAAATGGTCAATTCAACACAAATTTTTCAATTCGGACCAGAAGTTCCTGAGACTAGCGCGTTCAAACAAACAAACTCTTCAGCTTTATAATATTAGTTAAGATAAGATGTCTAGATGCATTCCATTACCGGGGAATTAGCATGGTGTGTCGAAAAGTTAGCATGTTGTTTTATTAAGCCGTGGATCATCATTTTCCTTAAACCGTAGACAGACCGTGGTCTATATCGTCAAAGTTCTTGGAACTCTGCCATCTATAAGTATGCGAGTACAACGCACATACGTCAATGCAAGGGTTTTCAATATAAAAAAATCTGTTGACTTCATCGGATTAGATTTTCCGAGAGTAATTATGTTGTTTTTAGAAATGATTAAGACTTCAAAGGTAAATCTGTTTGGTTTAGTGATAGTGAAGGCTGCCTCTGACACAGTGGTCGTAGGTTCGATTCCCGCACAGTATAAATAGTTGTGTGCATGAATATGTCTGTTTGCATTGACTGGGTGTTTGTTATGAATAATTTATGTATCTATTTACAAAAACATGGATCTAACTAAGTTTATCACTTGTCTAGTATTCACAGCCCAAGCTTGGGCTTAGTTTGGGACGGTTTGGGACTAGATGGCGCTGTGTGGTCCACGGCATGTCTTGGGTGATTCAATCAATTATGGAAGGTAATTCTGGCAGTCTTTGAGGAGACAAATGTCCAGCTGTGGCACTCCTATGACCGATTTAGGTCATTACACGTTTTGGATAAAATGTATTATATAAAAGCTTATTTTTTAAGTTTTTCCTTCTTCTTCTTCTCGTGTCAATGGGAATCCAGATTATATCGAACCCATCCAAAACACGCGACCCGGTTTTTCCTTAAACAATTCCTTTTTCTTGAATCAGACAGCCCTAATTTATATAATAAACAATAAATCTGATATTGAACGACTATTGTAGCGCGCGCCTGTTCCCAGGCTTAAACTTTTGTTGTTATGTTAAATTCAAATGTGATTCACTTAAATGAATCGAAATAAATATAAATCAATATCAGACAACACACTGTGGCAAGGGAAATATATGTAGTAGACTCGATACATAATTTTATAAGTGTAGTCTCCTAAAAATTTTCTTTTTTATAGTAGCTCGACATAATGGTTTCCCTACGCGTGATGTAAAGCGAAAGAGAAATCCAAGTCGCTGTGACAACGGGCAAGTAACTGGTCAGTTCCTGTCAGTTGCCACTGCCATGCCAGCCCAACCCTAATTGTAATAAAATATATATCTGGACTGCAGTAGGCTGATGATGATGATGATGATGATGATATATCTACCAATTTTTCCATGTTTTAATCGGCTACGTCTATTACTATAACTTCTCCCCATCATCAGCAGTCCACTACTGGACATAGGCCTCTGCAGTAGATCGTTACTTTAGTCAAACATCTGGAGGCTTTACCCCTAATCCTCATCTCTTCAATTCCTCCAAACCCGTTCCACTGTCACTCAACTCACTATACCTTGATACGGAGTCGCGTGCGCAATTTCCCCGGCGTTTTCTTAGAATTGGAGCAATCTAGTGTCATTAGCTTGCCGCCGGTGTCGCAATGCGCAGGACGTGTGCTATGAGGTGTGCAGATCTAGATGTCTAAGGTCTTATTTGGTCTGCTTAAACGTCCTTATTTAGAAATAGTTAGTAATAGGTAGGGCTTTTTAAATCTAATGATGAAAACAGGTTTCGATTATTTTTACTTGGCCCGGGTTTGTGTGTACTGAGCGGGGCTTCGACGGTGCTCAGTTGATAATCATACTGGGAAACCTTAGATTAAGACTAATTGATCGGTGCGATATGTCTTGTGAACTAATGTCTGCAAAAAAACTTAAGCACTGTGTTCTAGAGACTGAACCGATGATATGGTTATTAAATTTTACTATAGGTAAATCATTCTACTTGTGCGATGTCTTGTCTTTATAAGTAAACTAGTTTATATAACATTACATTAAAGACAGCGAAAATTGGACTAAATAATCAATTTCAGAATTAAAATCAAAACTGAACGGTTACGGACTGATTCTGTCACAGATTCTAATTGATTTTGAAACAGCCCGTCCGTGTCATACTAATTCAAAGGAAGACCTATTTGCAGACGGAACATTTGTAATCGAATAGTTATTTCGCATGCTCATAGTCGAGCTGAGTCGTGATGACGAATCGAATGGAGAAATATCGATGATCGAAACGCTTTATGCAGTAACAGTCGCAATCGATCACCAATCGTGACCGCACCAGATATTATCTAATACAAATACTGAGGTAGCTCAGATCCGTGACCTTGGGGTGCCCTTTAGGCAGTGAAAGAGGCATTTTTGCATATTCATTAGATTATAGGCTGCTGTCACATTTGCATTGCGCGATGGATCCGTTTTGTTAAGTAGCGAATGGGCGCTTGTAACTACACGGGCATAGCGTGGTGTTAACATGAAACCAAGATTTATGGAAGCTCTGTAACGTCAAGGATTCCGGAGGTTGTGGATGCGATAAATTTATGGGCTCACTCAGGCTCTGGAATGGCAGTATCGTCCTTCAAAAAGGTTGTGTTGGTTTTTGAAGGGTCGGCAACACGTGTATGATACCTCTGGTGTTCCAAAGGCTGTGGTAACTGATTCTGGTGGGCCGTAGGTTTGTTTTCCAATTTGATGGTATAAAAAAAACAATGGGATTTACGCTACAGCTTTCTTATTGTACTATCCTTGAATGATGTGTTGCATTGAATTTCAAAATGCAAGCTTGGAATACTTGCATGTCCGGATCTTTTTGTGCCATGCCTCTTCAGGCAGAAGTTAGAAGCTGAAATGAGTTGTCGTTGTTCACTTGGAAGATTATAAACATATTGCATTCAACTTGCTAGCTCGATGGCTCATTTGGTGGTGACCTCTGCCCTCTGAGCCAAGGGTCATGGGTTCGATTCCAGCACAGTACAAACATTTGTGTTCACGAACATGTCTGTTTGTATTGGTCTGGGTGTTTTCTATGTATAATATGTATTTATTTACAAAAAAAAATGTATCTAAGTAAGTTGTATAGTACCCATAGTACAAGCTTCGGCTTAGGTTGGGGCTTCGGCATGTCTTGGGTTATTTATTATTATTTATTAACTTGGACAGAAATGCTTGTATGTGTTTTGTTAATAGGGATGTATATTTTCTATGGTAATGCTATCGACCACTCTTCAATTAATAATTTCTTGAGTTGAATATCAAAATTTCTGACATATCTTTATTTCTTTGTAATAAAAGCTTTTGATCTTTCTAAGTTAAGCAAACAATTTTTAATCTATCCATTAATGCTTCTCCCTCTTCAGCTTGCGTGCGATTACTAACAAGATAATCCATTTGGATTAACTGTTTGCTAACGGTCTCACGCGGATAAATATCCATCTTTTAAGAAACTATGGGTGTTATTATATCTCAAAACACACTGTTTCTGTAATAATCACTATTACAGAGTGTTACTCAAGGCGCGTAAGTTTGCTGGAGGCATTGTGGCCGGCTCCCACGCAGTTCCGAAACTAACAACGCTATTTACATACAAGGAAGGTTAGTTTTTACAACTGATACTCGCAAACTAGGCACGCGTCTGTGTAGCGGTGTTGCAGCGAATATTGTGTTCAATTATGTGCTCATTGTGTTTATGAGCGATGTTTGTGATAATTCCATTCAGCATTATTTGCTACCACACAAATAAATAAATAACTTATGCATGCAATGGGCATATATTATACACTCTTGAATCCCTCTATCTATTAAAAAGAACTGCATCAAAATTCGTTGCCTAGTTTTAAAGATATAAGCATACATTGGGACAGACAGAAAAAGCGACTTTATTTTATACTATGTAGTGATACCCAAACCAATACAAACTGGTTGATAATTTGTTATCTCTTAAACTTAGAAAAAGAATGCTGCTATTAAAACATAGCACTGATTAAATTCTATATCATAATTACCACAGTGAACAATTCGTTTCGCAAGCATTGCATTAAGACAACATTAATTCAAGTCCGGCGCTTTTACCGCAAGAATTCGCTCGCATACCTAAGATTGGGCGTGTGACTTGCAAATGAGATCCGAAAATCTTTGAAAGTATCGCTAGCCTTCAAACGAACTAGTCTGATAAGCCCGTGTGACCCACATAGCCGGTACCGGCCATCATTTATTACGATCGTTGCCACAATCTAGTTCGAAAAAAAGTGTGGAGGCTATTTGTTTCATTTGTTTAAAATAATATTACTAAATGTGTTTGCGCAAGTTTGCACAGCTAATTAACTGAAGCGTTAGAATGTGGCTCCTTTAATAACGAATCTATGTAAATAATCATGTGTTTGGAATGGCTGTCGGCGGTTTTGTAATGTTTTTGGACATTGCAAAATGTAAATGAAGGTGATAGTTACTTCTCGTTTGCTTATCAGGAAACCATGATAGTTATAACTTAATCTTGCCACATTTGAAATAGACAATTAACTCAAGATATAATGAATGATCCAAAACACACCTCTGGGTTCCTCTTACAAACCTGGGTTCTTCTTTAGGAGGGGCGTGAAAGCGCATCTTAGTGAGCCTTCAGAGTGAGGGCGACAGGCGCGGTGGGTTTGTTCTATTATGCCTGTCGACCTAACTTTGGACCGCAGAACCAAAGATACCCAGAGGTATGTGAAGGAGTAGTCGTAATAGTAGATGGTGGGTCCACTTAAAATATAGGTGCGTATTTCGTTCATTATAAAGGGCATTTATGCAAGTCTTTATAATCATCGAAAAAGCCACAATGTATTGTACTTACTTGCAAAAGTGTCCTTTTCAAATCCCGTATTTATTTCTACCAATCCATTTTAATAAAACAAAATTAATATCAAAGATAATGTGCCATAACTTATATTATGTCGCAACAATTCTAAACAACCAAAACGTTTTATAAATGGTAATGACAAATTCATAGCTTCCAAATAATGCTGATAATTCATAGTGGGTATCTAAAAGATGTAGGAGTTTATCTGAGAGGCTGATGTGATGAAGCAACAATCTCTCCTTATATTTCCATTGTTATTTTTCTGTCTGTTTATCTTTGCATTGACATTATGCAATCTATTCTTTGATTAATTGGCATCATTTGGTATAAAGTGTTTTCAACCGTACAATGTGTTCAAATTCATATTTTAGTTTTCGACGCGCATACGACGAATATCTTGAGGAAACCTGTACTTACTACAAGCATTTGAATTTTGGTCTACTGATTAAACCGCATTTGGCAAATGTGGTTGATGTGAAGGCCCTATAGCCATAGTTTAGAATCGGGGTCTTTATTGATCGTAGCTATATCACAGGCCGATGACGGTCAATAGCGTCACTAGAGCGAGGATCTAAGCCCTGAGATCATCAACCCGCCTGCTTAGCGTGGCTATTATGGGTAAAGTGTTTGCCAAAAGTCGCGAACAACTGGAAAGGCTTAGGTCCAGCAGTGGACTGCGATAAGCTGATGATGATGATGCCTTCATTGGGAACATATTCATGTGAATGTGTTGTTGATGAAGTTGGTAAAAAGAAAAGTATGGTTTTGAGTAACAAGATTAAATGACTTGGTTACAAAAAGGTGAATCCTTGCGAAACTCGAGCTTCAAACTGGTAAACAATAACAGCGTTACGAAACCGAATACAAATTATTATAATTTAGTTTTGCGCGTTTGCAGCCGTTTTGAATTTATGACAAATGGTGATTGTAAATGGTAATGACAAATTCTTGGCTCAATGAAGGATTCCAGTGCAGCGCGTGGGCGTGGGATTGCGAGTAAATGTAGGCGCTCAGAAGGAAACGTGAGATTCAAAGCGTTGGTTAGTGGTTTTTAGAAGACATTAAGAAGTAGATGTAAAGTTAAAGGGACTGCTGGTGGTTCAAGTTTAAACTTAGACATATGCCCTTCCAGCTTATGTGTTTCCTTCCTCTTACAACTTTACTCTTTAGGCAGGGCGTGAAACGGCATCTCAGTGGGCCTTCAGGGTAAGGGCGACAGGCGCGATGGGCATGCCCTATTGTGCCTGTCGACCTAACATTTTTACCTCACGACCGCTTACCATCAGGTGGAGTGAGGTCATGCTGAATGCTCCTTTTATAAATATAAAAAAAAATTAAAACTGGGGATCGATTGACTAGCTCGATGGCTCATATGATAGTTACCTCCAGAACCAAGGGATGGGTTCGATTCCCATCTAAGACTAATATTCATGTGTGATGGACATTTGTGTTGGTTCCATATCTGGGTGTACACGTGACGTGTAACTTCAGGAGTATGATTTTGCTAGACCTGTTATATGTTAGGTAATATAAAAAAAATGTTGCAATTCACCCGGAGTACTTATGTGCCCTTAATATGCACGATTTGCTGACAAGAAGTAGAAGAATATGCACGGAGTTTAGCCGCAAAGGAATTGGTAAGAAGCTGGTTGCCATGGCCGAAATCGTTCGAATACCATGATCAATGTAAAAAACTCTTTAATTACTAAACAAAACTAATGAATCAAGCTTTTGATCAATTATTGAACCAAAATTTGTACCTCGTAGCCGGAAGGTATGCAATATTATTGTGTCCGATCGCAGGACAGCTGATAAAGTTTCAGATAAAGCGGCAGATAACAACAATGCACAATCAACGTTTCAATCTGTCATGGCGCGCGATTTGCATGTCTCGTTTCTCTCTTCAAAGTCGCGTATACATTGTGTACATCAATATAGATACAAATTTTATCTGTCACGAGTACGAAATCCACTCAGCTGGATAGATTGATTATTTGATTAGACTGCTAGCTTTTAACATAGTTTTGAAGTCGTCTGCAGAATTTCAATAATTATAGTTGATTCAATCAATGCAACAGCCCATTGCCTACTTCTGATTGTAGGCTTTCCCTATAGAACACCAACCATCTTCGTCATCATCATCGGCTGATGATGAAGGAGAAACTAACACTAACTGTTAGAAGTCTCTAACAGTCCAATGCTGGACATAGGCCTCCAACCATCCTGCATCCACTCTCAACCAACCATTTTTCTCAAGTCATCGTCCCGCTGTGTTGGAGGGCGTCCTACACTTCGTGTACCAAAACAAGGAGTCTGTACCAAAACCCTCTTATTCCAAAGTTAGTCGGAGCGAAATCGGATTTCAATAAAATTTGTTTGAAGATAAAAATATAAGAGAAACTTTTCATTTCTACTTTATAGAAGCTAAATTTCGTAAAAATCAAAAGGGATTTGTCCTTTTGATTTTTTATTAGTTATTATTAGTGCTTGTGTTACATATCTATGATTAATAAAATCAAATACATATAATAACATTTACAAAAAGAAATAATAAGATATTGGTTTTAAGATTCAAGTTCTGTTTTTAAATTATTTAATCCTAATTATAAATGTTGCCAACAGTTTTTAATGACTATTAGTAAATTGAAATATTTTGATTGACATACATTTTATGTTTAATCAATGGTTACGCTTTGAAATAAAGATAGATGAACTTGTTGATTTAATGTAGCGCTTACTTCTCCCAAGATTAATTTGTTTATAGATTGATGTAGGTGCTTGCAATACGAACCCATTTACTGCATCAAATTACTTTACGAATCATTAACAATATTCATACTAAGCATCACGAAACCGTATTTTTAGTATTAAGTTAAAGCTTGTATTCACAAATGTCTCGCAATCCTACTTGAAGTTAAGCGTTTACGTAATACGTCATCCATATTAAATGCAAGGAAGGACGTGGTCTCTGCCTACCCCTCTGGGAGAAAGGCGTGACGATATGTATGTATGTATGTATTAAATGCAATATGCAATTCTTCGGCTATATTAACTATCTAACTAGATTGGCGCAGGGACCCAAACTCTCCAAGAGAGTCTCCAATAATAAGGATTATTGTCATACAACTCTTCGACTATATTAAGTTTGCGAATAACTTACAGACGTTTTTCTTACTGGGAAAACTCAAAAAATTTCTCCCATTTCAAAATTTTCATGTTAATTATTTATGCAAATTCTTTGACCATGTGATATTTTCGTGATTTTTTCTAAGTGACTCCGATTTTTCATCGAACTGAAAGCGGAAGGAAGGCTGTCACTTTGATTTTCAGTAGCATAGTAATATATTATGTCCAGTGATGTCCACATCATAGCAACTATGATGTGTCGCGAGACAGAATATAATTTCTTTAGAAAACCATATTTCCTCTACCTGAAGGCTCTCTGACTGAAGAGATCACTTACTAGCGATTACTATGTCTGTAGAATGCATTTTCTTCTAAACCTTTGATTTTTAAGCAACAATTAATAAATATATTCTATCTATACATTCTCTCTAACGAGCCAACTACGCACGGTGCGGTTTGCCTCTACTTTCTTGGTGCGAACGGCCAAACTATGGAACTCCTTGGCGGACTCTCTGTTTCCGCAGACATATAATCTTGAGGTGTTCAAGGCGAGAGTGAATCGGTATTTTCTGGGTAAGCGTGTTCCATCGTAGGCTTCAATATCACTTAACACCAGGTGAATTGTGGCCAAGCGCAAACCCATAATAAAAAAAAAAAACTACATTATTAGACGACTCCCATGAACAGGACTGCTGTCAAAAGTGATCAACTGAGAAGAAGAATCTATATTCGTATATGCTAGAAAATATAGGCTTAGCATTTAAATAGAGACTAATCATTCGTGTGCAATAACCTTTACAGTTCTACCCTTCAACCAATATATGGTAATCTTACATACATATAGTATCTGTGCATTTATTATTATGTATATTTATTCATGTGCCTTTGTTTCGCTGTATGGGGCAAGGCTAACGCTTTGTCTGATACATACTGTAATGAATTATCTGTTTGTAAATTCGTATGTTTGATTTATTGGCGGTATCTTAACGCGGAGAATAATTGATGCGTTATCAATTATGTAAATGGAACGCTAGTGGTATAAGAATTTGCATTATTGTTTTGGTAATTGATAGATCAATAGTTTGTTTTGAAATTTTTAAGCTTTATTATTTGCCAATCACGACAATTAGCATACTATAAGTAAAGACAAGACATGCCACGCTGGGCCACACAGCGCCATCTAGCCCCAAACTAAGCCGAAGCTTGTACTATGGGTACTAGACAACTGATAAACTTACTTAGATACATTTTTTGTAAATAAATACATATTATACATAGAAAACACCCTATTACATAATCCACAAGTTTAAAGTAGCTCAGCGCGCTATAATTGGTGTCTCGTTAATAGATAGGGTACGTAACGAGAATGTACGTCAGAGGACGAAAGTTATCGACATTGCCCGAAGGATTAATTTGATAGTAGACTGATCATGTCCGTAGTACCGACAATAGGTGGAGCAGACGAATCTTGGGAGTGGACACTGAGTCAGGAAGACGTGGTGTGCGACGCCCCGCAACCCGTTGGGCTAATTTACCTAAAGAGAGCTGCTAGCATTAGCTGTATGGGGGCAGCCCGGAATAAAGAACTGTGACACGAATTAAAGGAGGTATTCGTTATACCAGGACTGTTGATTACATATCTGTATACTCTTCCCTGTACATGTTTGGTTCTGTGCAATAAAGAATATCTATCTATCTATCTAGATAATACAAAATAAAACACACAAAGCAATGTAAAATTTAAAAAAAACTTGCTATCAATTTATTTTATTTATTATTATTTATATATTATTATGAAGAAAACGACTATCTATCTGTTTATAGACTATATTATCGCCGCTTCACGTCTCGTTCCAAAGATACAATTTCACGGGCTTTGTTGCGTGGGTAGATTAAAATTTTAAAACAATATTGTATGTTACTGAACCCTAACATATAAAGAAGGCGTATTCACACATTTTCCTGACTGTTACTATTTGGCACTGGTCTAAAATACCAAAGGATCATATAACCAATTATTCTTAACTACCATGAAATAGATAACGGGTAGAATTAAATACTATCTCGATTTCATAAGGTCACTTATTGATAATATCTTTGAGTACCGTTTGTATGAAAAATGTATGTCATTAATTCAATACTTAATGCGGATTTAAGGACATATACCAATGCCTAATTCGGACGTAGCACCTTGAAAGTAAATACATGTCAGATAATGGAAGTAATATCTACATTGCTGGTAGTAATTTGATATTTCGTCCCTAAAATATAATTATTTTAGTATTTTGAATTAACATGGGCTTCTCTTTCGCTTTCCATTAGGCGTAGGAAAGCCAGGTAAACTCTACTGCCCGTTTCCTAACATGCCGTTAGTCGTCTTATATGACACACACGAAATACGGTGGGGGGTCTTATTATAAGTCTAGAAACTACATTGACAACTATACTACATGTTCAATAGATATGTATGTGAAACTTATGTTTGCCTGGTAGAGAATGCCATACGGCATTAAGTCCGCTATTAGTACTTTCTTTGTGCAATAAAGAATAAATAAATAAAACTAATCAGTTGTTAAGTTCTGAAACCACAAAGCAATTTCCTTATTTAAAAAAAAAATATACTCGATGTACATACCTGCAATTTCGATTTACACTCATGCGCAGGTCACACCAATCCGTTTCCACTCCATTCAGGTCCGTTCAGAACAGCAACACTAATAACGACAGCCAAAATTGCTCAATAAAGTCATTTGTACCAATTCAGAATGGAGAATCCATTGTACGCGTCATATTCACATGTCGCTCGAAATTCTGAATGGAGAATCCATTGTACGGTGGGACATGTCATATTCACATGTCGCCCGAAGGCTGCACGCGGTGACCGCGTGACAACGAATCGGGAAGCGCCCAATTCGTCACGCGATACTCGTTTCCGATGGTTATAGCTATTTTTGGGATGTCGGCTCGCGCGAGGTCGCCGGGTCGAGTAACTTTAATTAAGGGCTGTGGAGGCTCGTTGCAATACGAAGGTAGCGGATAATATAATATAATATAATATAATGAAATATAAGAGAGGTAGGGCATAGCGAATCTTCGCTCGAATTGAGCTGCCCGTCCGGGGAAGGACCTCCACCCTATAAAATACCGCAGCCAAATGACCTTCGGGTCGTGTTTCTGCTGGTGAGTAGGGTGTCCGGAGCTCGTGGGGGGTTAGGGGCCGGCATGGCAGTGGCAACTGACAGGTAACTGACCAGTTACTTGCCAGTTGTCACAGCGACTTGGGCCTCTCTTTCGCTTTCCATCAGGCGTAGGGAAGCCATTATGTCGAGCCACTATAAAAAAAAAAATCGCCGTACTATGCTCGCCGTACTAAAGCAAGACTGCTTTTAAACATACACGAATGTATCGTGACCCATTTAAAATATCAAACGTAATTCGATTGTCTAACCATCGCTACCGATCTATTGTTTCACAAAGCTCTTAAACTTTTATATCAATTACACCTCACGGACATCAAATGGTCTCAAATGACCATTCTCAGACTATTATTACATCGCCATTAAATAAGTTGGAATGCAATATGAGCTTTTTGCACTAACAGAGCTTTGAGAGTAAATGATAAAGAGTTTATAGAATCTATCTGATACTGAGCCGGTGGCTAATTTACGGCCGTATTCACAAACGTTACTATGCGACGCGCGGACGCACAGTGCCCAAAATCCTATACGCAGGAATGCGGCCGTATGCTTCGGCGTTACCCGTGTCCCTGCAACTTGCTGCCCACTGGTGACACAGGGGGGTTTCCCTAAACCCCCTCGACACCTCCCGGAATTCCGGGAGGTGTCGAGTCCCACACACCATGTCACCTCCCCTCGGAGGTGGCATGACGGTGCCTAATGCATTACCCTCTAAAAAAGGGGGTGGTCCTATTCTAAATCCGGATACTTATTTATCTTTCAGTTCTCTCCAATGTCAAGCAATTATCTGAAGGCATTCGCATTACTGCAATAATAGTATTCATAAAAATGCTTATTTAAACTGTACGTTAAGTAGCCACTTCCTTGCTTACAATTGATTTGTGAGAAAATTGCTACATTAGTCTCTTATGTTATTACAGACTTGAGATAATGTGATCCTACTAATATTATAAACGCGAAAGTTTGTTTGGATAGATGGATGGATGTTTGTTCCACTTTCACGCAAAAACTACTGAACGGATTTTAATGGAACTTTACAGGAATATAATTTGTACATCAGATTAACATATAGGCTATGTTTTATACGAATATTCACGCGGGCAGAGCCGCGAGCAGCAGCTAGTTGTTTTATAAACTTTAAGTAGTAAGTTGAATTTAAGTGATAAGTCAGGCCTGTCATTTAGAGACCATGTGTGGTCGACCTCAATTGTAGCAAAAACTGTCAGTGAATTGAGTGTTCAGTTGGCGTGGCGAAATCTAGACTTTAATATTATAATTTTATATGTAGTTCTAGTAGTTTAGCGCTGGTGGTATGGTGTAATTTTTTTAGGTTAGGCTAACTAGGTTTTAGGGTTTTTTATATCGAAAGCAATACAAGACATTTTTACGTTACAAGACAAGTAGTAAATAGTAAATATTTAAGTTTTATCAACATGATAACAATATAATTGCCTATAGACTATCTTGCTAGTTTCCCGGTGGTCGGCAATGGTCAAAGTTTAATAAGAAAACAATGCTCAATGATAAACCATTGTTCCAATGTCAAAATTTAACATTTCAAGTCAACACAAGCTCAAGACGCAAATACGGTCTATGAAGTTTCGATAGTTCAACGCAAGTTTCGAAACTTTTCAATTATAGAAGCGGTGGAAACGTATCTAGGCGGAGCATGTCCAACGGAAAGGTTACCGTTGCGATTGTAATTTGTTCGCACTGTCTTGTACCTACTCGTAGCATAAATGTGTTGTTCGCAATTGGCGAATTAAATTTGCGATTTGAGCTACAGATGAGGTTTCGTGCTGGTTTTGTTGCGGTAATAGGAGACGTCGACCATTATAGGCATAACACGACAGTACGCTTAATCCGAGGTATTCATCATCACCAGCCCATCGCAGTCCACTGCTGGACATAGGCCTCTCCAGCTGCTCGCCACTCAGGGCAAACATCTGGAGGATATGCCCATAATCGCCACGCTGGGCAGGCGGGTTGGCGATCGCAGGACGTAGCTTCGGTGACGCTGCTGCCCGTCATCGGCCTTTGGTATTTAGCTACGTCTTCAATTGTGATGGTTATACAGCCAACAGTCGGTTGCCAGCGCCTCGTTTGTTGTTCGGCAGGATGCACCACGTGCAGGTGAGGTTGGCTTGGAGCGAAAAGATGATAGGCCGCTCCCTTACATCCCTCCCTCCCATCCGAGGTATTATCTGAAGCCATTCAGATAACAAACAGCTACAACTCGATGCTTATACGAGGCTTGTCTAAACTAATATTATAAAGAGGAAAGATTTGATTGTTTGTTTGTTTGTTTGTTTGTTTGTTTGTTTGATACGAATAGGCTCCGAAACTACTGGACCGATTTGAATAATTCTTTCACTGTCGGATAGCTACACTATATGCGCTGAACATAGGCTATATTATATTTTAAAAAAAGTTAGGGATCCGTGCTAAAACTCCAAAAATGTAACCCAAATTTACCAAAAAGATTTTAATCTACAAAAAAAGAAAATATCTTACATACTGACGTCTCATGACAACGTTCCCATAGCAACCGAAACTGTTATGACATCTAAATAAATAAATTCTAATATGTGGCGCTTAACTTCAAACGGAGGTAACTCCATTTTCCGAAATATTGGAGATTTTGGTATCAAATGAAAGCTGAAAAAAAATCTACATATCCTATTTAACATAAAAAGATAAATCCCATTATATTTCGAATAAAACGACCAGAAAATCGTGCTTTTTTAACAAACTTAGACAAATCCTACTAGGCGTTTTTATCAAATGAAGGCAAATCCTCCTCAACCAATCAGCGTGATGCATTTTTTCAATATGGCCGTTAATAAACGCATTGTAGTCAAAGGACGGTCATCTGAATTGCGATTTTTTAATTATTTAACTGATTTTCAGTTGATTACAATGGGTAATTTAGTGAAAACTGTGTCCCGAGTAAAGCCCAAAAACCTTTAAAACATAAAAATTAAGGGTAAACAACGGGAAAAGGCAAAGAAACTGAAAGTAATCTACTACTTTGCTTTTTTTTTAACAGATTTTGACAGTTGCGCTAACCCAGGGTTGTACAAGTATTATTCCTTACAAAGACTTTTATTTTGTCGTGTTACAGATGTTGGTGAAATATTTTTCTACTTTATGTTGATGATCAATCATGACTGGCAATTATTAGAATTGCAAAACAATATCGATGTCTTGGGCCCTACTACAGAAAATGAAAACGATCGTTCGTTGTACGGATCGCGTATTTTTGGCCCCATAAATCCCTCTCATTTGTCCCTCCCGTGTTCGAATATACGAACTAAAATTCGTCAACGTCGATTTTCAACAATTTAATTGATATATTAGAACACGGGTGGTTCAAATGAGAGGGATTTATGGTGCAAAAATAAGCGATCCGTTCAACGAACGATCGTTTTCGTTTTTTGGAGTAGGGCCCCAGATCTGCATTTTACGTTAGTTTATTTTGCACACATTAAAATTAGCTACTGGGTAACTCTACTACTAATCTAGTCAACATTGAGTTTTATACATAATGCCGCTTTTCAAAGTTCAAAGCTTACATTGTCTTTTATAATTTCATTTGTCAAAATTGGCCACTATTTCAGGAACTAGACATTTACGAAAGAGGACCTACTGAGCAGCCAAAATGTGGTTGGTCGTCCTTCGAATAGAAAATCATTTCCACATTGGAAATGATTATGGCTTGCCTATAATCTACATTCCGGCATATCTCGTATTTACGTATTTGATTGCTTCCGACCGATTTATTTATAACATTATTAGCTGATTTGGTGACAGCCCTTGAATGTTTGTAGAAGAAATCTAACCAAAAGTAGATTTTATCAAATCTGGGCAAGTCCAGTCAAGTTTTATCATAAATAGGCAAATCCATGCAGTATTATTTCAATAACGGGTAAATCCAGCCATGTTATATCAAACATAGACAAATCCAAACTAAAAACGCATTTTTCCATTTTATTCGGCGTTTAATTAATCTTTTTTATGCTTAATCTAAATGTTTAGTGTCTATTGCAAACGAATAACCATTTTTTTAAAAATTAAACTGTGTATTTTGGCCACAATCAGTTTTTCTCAAATAACTCAAATTCACGTTCGCTGGAGTTACCTCCGTTTGAAGTTAAGCGACACATATGAAATCGTACTTTCACGTAAAAACTACTGAAAGGATTTTGATAAAACTTTACAGGAATGTTATTTATGCATCAGATTTACACACAGGCTATAGATTACAAGGGTATCATACATTTTAGATTTTACAATTTCGGCAAAATATGTTTCATACTTTTTGAAATGACCATAGATACTGTCATTTCTTGAATTTGTCAAAGAAATTGTCATTTTGACATGACAGGTACTGACATCGAAGTAAATACGGAATTATCGGAAATTCACAACAAACAGTGATATAAATATTTGTGAACCGTCGGCTTACTTTCAGGATAAAATTCTTCGGAAAATACTACTTATAAGCAAATTGCTATAGTTAAAAATACGACCAACTTGAAAACACACCACCGGTGTTTCCTGCATCAATGCTGCTATCAGCTTGGAGGCTCCTCATTTAGCAACAAATCGGAACAACATTTAGGAATAGTGCACAGTCGAACAGATCTAGCATAATCCGTGAACGAGGCATCCTGAATCATAGTGTCATGAAGCTCTAAGAACCCAAAAAATATGAATGCATTCTTTCAAGGTTTAGAAAGGCTCACATAATGAAAACTGCGATCTGTGCATGCATAATAAATATTTTTCTTTTCTAATCCGATGTTATAATTTCTGTACCCTATACTATGTAATAGTATGTATGTATTTTAGCCTAATAAAATAGTTTTAATTACGCATGGGGTAGGGGATGTGAATTTGTGTTCGACGCACGGTTCGATGTGAGGGATCGGCCTATCATCTTTTCGATCCAAGTCAACCTCACCTACCCGTGGTGAATCCTGCCGAATAACAAACAAAGCGCTGGCAGCCGACTCTGGGCGGTATAACCGTCACAGATGAAGGCGCAGCTAAATATCACAGACCGATGACGGGCAGCAGCGTCACCGGAGCGTGAAGCTACACCCTGCGATCGCCAACCCGCCTGCCCAACGTGGCGATTATAGAGATCTATGTCCAGTAGTGGACTATAATAGGCTGATGATGATGAATTACGCATGTCGGAAGAAAATAGCGCTATTAAAGTAGGTATTGCTTTTTGGTCGGCATCATTATCGCTAAATCATTTTCAAGGTAATTTCATGTAGGTACTAAGATGAAAAATGCCCTAGGTTTTGAGTTTACGGCAAGTAACTGGTTAGTTACCTGTCAGTTGCCACTGCCATGCTGGCCCAAACCAAACCCCCCACGAGCTCCGGAAACCCTACTCACCGACAGAAACACGAACCGGAGGTCATTTGGCCCCGGACGGGCAGCTCAATTCGAGCGAAGATTCGCTATGCCCTACCTCTCTTAAAGTCATCAGTGTTTAAAAGACGTCGCTAGATATATTATTCATCTGCACTAAGAGTTAAGTGAACCTTAGCTAAGAGCAGGTGGTTCCTGAACAAAGGGCCATCGCTTAAAACCCAACCAGAGGCCAACATGATGTACATCTACATGACCCAAGGGTTAACGGGTAGAGAATGCTTCTAGCATTGATTTTTTTTTTTATAGTGGCTCGACATAATGCCTTCCCTACGCCTGATGGAAAGCGAAAGAGAGGCCCAAGTCGCTGCGACAACTGGCAAGTAACTGGTCAGTTACCTGCCACTGCCATGCCGGCCCAACCCTAACCCCCCACGAGCTCCGGACACCCTACTCACCAGCAGAAACACGACCCGAAGGTCATTTGGCTGCGGTATTTTATAGGGTGGAGGTCCTTCCCCGGACGGGCAGCTCAATTCGAGCGAAGATTCGCTATGCCCTACCTCTCTTAAATTTCGCCTTATGTACCATTTTGTGCAATATAATCAAACGTATTGCGTTTACGTTAACTGCATCACGTATTGCGTTTGTTACGAATATATCTTCATTTTGTTTCTAGCATCCATTAATTTTAGCATTGTAAGCGTGTGTATAGGTTATATTAATTGATAGAAAATATGAGAGGTCCTTCCTAAAACACCAACAATGTATGAAATGTTTAGCTCAAATAATTAATTTTTCCGAAGCGAAGCGAGGAGCGGGCTGCTAGTTGTAAATAAACAAACAGAGATCCTTATGGCTTATGGACGTGTAGCATTAGGGTAAAGTTAAAGTGTAAAGTGTTGAAATTACCTCGAAACTTTAGCTGTAAACTTCGGGGTAAGCCCTCTGCATAAATGCGCCAAACAATCCAACAGTTCTAATACATACTACAGTCTATAACTTAATTTTTCTATTATACCTACTATCAGAAGATGTCTGTTTATTGGGTATACCACAGGATCCAAAGGGAGTGTTTTTTTTATATAGACGCGTTTATTTGTTATTTTATTTTTGTAATACGTTAATAACTTATAGGAATTCCAGAATCACATACGTTGAATATGACTAAGGATGAGTAGTTTTATTTACAATCATCTCAGGAAATAAATAAAGACGTATTATATTAACCGTGACCAGATCAATTTAGGTGTCTATGTCTCTATACAATAATATCTATCAATACTCATTGTGATTCACAAACACACGTGAATAACAAAATACCTGCATAATTGATTTAAGATTTATTGCTTAATATGAATCAAGTATTTATTGTTAGAATATGACTATAATATGTAAAAACACCTATATTATAGATGTACCTATTGTTGTATCTAGATAAATAAAGAAATAAGGATATTGTGCGTTTATGGTTTACCGGTAAAACCTGGTCACTGACGAAAGAAAAACCCCTTTATTAACATTTGTGTGTTTGATATTTATGAGTAACTAGCTGTGCTCGCGACTTCGTCCGCGTGGAATAGTTATTTTTTCCCCGTTTTTTTTTTACATTTTCCATTATTTCTTCGCTCCTCATAGTTGCAGCGTGATGTTATTATAGCCTAAAGCCTTCCTCGATAAATGGTCTATTCAACACGAAAATAATTTTTCAATTCGGACCAGTAGTTCCTGAGATTAGCGCGTTCAAACAAACAAACATACAAACAAACAAACTCTTCAGCTTTATAATATTAGTTAAGATTAAGATATATTTATTACATTATAATAGAATCTATTCTTGTACAACCAAACACATCGTATTCTAAAAATAATAGCTCTGTATCAATGTTTTAGTTAAATCTCATGTAGGTACACTGCAAAAACAAAACCAATAATTTCTTTATTATTTTATAATACAGTGAATATATTGTAGAAATACTAAATAGAATATAATAAAATATATTTATTTAACCGCCCGATGCCGAAAGTCTTCTATCGAGACGAATTGCGAGTTTTCATCGCCAATTAGTACTACAATATGTTTCAAGAAACACGTTGCTAAATAAAAAAAAACCTCTTGAAGCAATGGACCCCCTAGGCAGACACCAAGGCTCTTACCTAACCATCTATTACCACGCTTATTAAGAAAATTGGCGTACTTAATCATATTATTACACTCGGCAGTTTTGAATGGTGACTGACCAAAATTTCGGTTTTGGTTTAGGTCGGTTTCGGCTAAAATATTTAGCTTCGGTTTCGGCCACGTTATACCCGTTTCGGCCGCAATATAGCCAAAGCTTTCTAGAAGTTCGAGCACGTGAATTTTCGTGCGTTCGTTCGGTAAACTTCGCAGTTAATGTTTTTTATTTAACACTATTTAACTGTATTTATGTGCCTACCCACAACTAGATCTTCTATGTTATAAACGTAATAAAACATCGCAATTTGAAATAAATTTCATTTAGTTTCGGTTTCGGCCGAAACAGAGAGCAAGGCCGAAATTTCGGTTACCGAACCGTTTCGATCGGCCACTAGTTTTGAAACCGATCAAGCTGGTTATTCGAAAGGGTACCTGTTTGGCGGTAGCGGCATAAACAAAATTCACCCACTGATTCGCACGCAATAAACAACTGCGATATTAAGGCTTCAACGAATATTTGGATTGCATAAACTAGGTCATATGTTGTCAAAGTTTAAAGCAATAATCATATATTAAGGGGTATTACAGGTAAACTTACTACTTCCCACCATAATCACCATCATCTGCCCACATCAGTCCACTGCTGGATACGTCATCATCATCATCAGCCTATTGCAGTCCACTGCTGGACATTGGCCTCTCCAGTTGTTCGCCACCTAGGGCAAACTTCTGGAGGATGTACCTATAATCGCCACGCTGGGCAGGCGGGTTAGCGATAGCAGGGCGTAGGTTCTTGCTTCGGTGACGCTGCTGCCCGTCATCGGCCTGTGGTATTTAGCTACGCCTTCTATCGTGATGGTTTTACCGCCACCATTCGGTTTGCCAGAGCCTCGTTTGTTGTTCGGCAGGATGCACTACGGCCAGTTGAGGTGAGGATGGCTTGGAGCGAAAAGTTGATAGGTCGCTCCCTTACATCCCTTGCTGGATACGTGCTACGTCTATAAGCCATAATCAGCAACAAGACGTTTATTGAACGATAACGATGATTACAGGTTTCCCCCAAATACCTCCTGTACCGCTTTTAAGCTGTCTGCATTTAGATACTATCCTAATCAGGCCGTTACCTTGGAGGTACCAAGTGCAAATTATTTGGCTGGACGGTGGCTCAATTGGTAGTGACCCCTACCTTCTGAACCAAGGATCGTGAGTTCGATTCCCAACCCGGGACAAACCTTCGTGTGATGGATATTTGTGTTTGTTCCGTGTTTTAGTATTATATTAGTATGTATTTAAGTATTATATTAGTGGTACCGTCGTTGTTCTGATACTTATAACACAAGTGTTTAAGCTACTTACTTTGGGATCGGAGCAATGTATGTGATGTTGTGTGATATTTATTTATTTATTTAATTAAATTTATTTATTTTTATTCTGATATTTATTTATTTATTAGGAATATCGATGGTGAGAGACCGGACATGGCTGGCCAGCCCAAATTTAGTTAGAAATGTTAGGGCATTATTAGGTTATAAGACGCATAGAACAACTGCTTAAGTAAGAAAGAAAGAAAGAAAGAAAAAAAGAAAAAATGTTTATTAGGTACCACAAAAGACTTAATATTATTACAGCACGGTTAAATACAAGTGAGCTTATAAGTGCAGTTACTTATACACGGTTTTGGTAGTTTAGATGATTGTAATGATTAGGAGTATGAGTAAAACGCTAAGCATCGAACCTGACCAGTATAGTAAATAGATGTCAACAAATCGAGGTACAAAAGGCCAGCACTTTGAGAACCTGTGAACTGTTGCAACGTGCTAACCGGACTAATCAGTAGGTGTACTGATAAATTTATTGTAACGGCCGTGTTTCAACTGATCTGTCATTTCTGGATTCTAACTAAGTTGCCAATACAAAGTTTGCTGTGTTTGAGGTAGAGCTTAATATTCTCAGTATTGGAAAAGATGTGGGTGTTGGATTCTTGTTAGGTTAAAGAAATCAGTTACCAATTAAATTAATTTATTTAACCCGCGGTTTCGATCTTTAAAGATGAGAATGTTCGAAAACCTAAGTCCGCCTTAAGAACCTTTTAAAAGTCTGTACAAACAAGTGCGAAAGCAATACAAAAAGTACGAAAGGAGAAGCGTTCATTTGCATTTTCAGAAATCTTTCGCGGTTTTTTTTTATAGAAGTTCTACATAATGGCTTCCCTACGCCTGATGGAAAGCAAAAGAGAAGCCCAAGTCGCTGTGACAACGGGCAAGTAACTGGTCAGTTACCTGTCAGTTGCCACTGCCATGCCGGCCCAACCCTTACCCCCCATGAGCTCCGGAAACTCTACTCACCGACAAAAACACGACCCGGAGGTCATTTGGCTGCGGTATTTTATAGGGTGGAGGTCCTTCCCCGGGCGGGCAGCTCAATTCGAGCGGAGATTCGCTATGCCCTGCCTCTCTTTGTTTGTGCGGTTTGTACTAAAACCCTATCTCATCCCGTGGGTGTCGTAGAAGATGACTAAGGGAATATCAGGAAACTGGCAGCAGCGTTACCGGGTGATGATGACGAAAACTCCCTTCAAAAATAGCATAGTACTCGTAAAATTTCCAGAAGAAACACCTGACTAAAATTATTGTCTGTATGTATTATTTTCATTGTAGGCAACCATTCCGTTACACCTGGTATTGTTATTATGTGCAAGTAACAATGGCTGCATTGCTTCGTGCTGATAACGCACGCCGAGACAGGTCGGCGGATAGCTATTTGTTGAGGTCACCAGATTACGTAGCCTTTGCACCTACAATATTATTAATTTACCTACTAACTTGTAAAACACCTATCGGACCATTGGATGTAGGTATGTTTGTTTGAAATACGGGTCAACCAACATCAGCCTGCTAAGGTCTTCTGCTGGACATAGGCCTCTTCCTAGGTTTGGTGGTTGCTAAAGACCTGGGTTCGTACTCGGCCCAAAGATTAGTTATTTCTAGTATCATCATCAGTCTGAAGACGTCCACTGCTGGACATAGGTTTCCCGCAACCCGCAATGGCGATTGTCGTATGGGGGATTTGCCCCAGTCATCACGCTTGGTGGGCAGGTAAGCGCTGCTTTCTGTTTCCTGATATTACCTTAGTCGTATTTTAGGGTGTGGATGTTCTAGAAGATGGAAGATGGATCCCATCTGATTAGGACGTCCTTTTCTAAATTGGGAAACGACATGGACATACGGGTAAGCGAAGCTTTAAAGCGCAGACAATCCGAATGTTCTCAGTTTGGTTCCCGGTCGGGTCAATTCATAAAGTAAACTTTTCAGACTTGTCCCCAATCTGGGGACAAGTTTTAGACTTTTTTAGTTTCAGAACAAGCTAATTGTCTTGCACATTTATTTTTAAGGTACAAGAGCATTGCTGATATATTTATATGTAAGTGACAATTCATGATCATCAACCTGTATACTCAAAGTCTAAGTCAAAGTGGCAATTGCTTAGCAAATATCTTGACTGTTATCTCCCGGTTTCACTAAAACACCGCTCATCAAATAAACGCGAAGCAATAACAATTTCGCACATAATTAAAAATCTAATTATAAAAATATCATCGCAGTACCAATTACAATGGTTACATAAACAAAAAAAAAATTAACAGACTGTGTCCAATTTGTAAGCAATCCTCCAAGTCAGCTTTTCGAATTCTTAATTTCATGCTTTATGCTTTTTAATCCTATATAGTTTTGCAATATTGTGATTACTCCTTCTATTTCGTTTGTCGTTTTGTTGTACAGTTACCCATTTGCATGTACAGTTGCCAACAAAAGCGTTTTTGTGAGATTGCATTTAAAAATCACTGCCCGTGTTTTTCATAGGACCACTCCATCTCCGTAAGTGTCGTAAAAGACGATCGAGAGAATACCAGAAAACGGACCGCGGTGTTTACCTGGCTACAAACAAACCCTACTGCGGTCACCAACCCACCTGCCAGGCGTGGTGACTAAGACAAATCCCCGAATGATAAATGTCATTGGGTTAGACGTATATCAAGCAGTGGGCAGTACGTTTGAAAGCTGATGATGATTTTTTTATAGTAACTCGACTTAATTTTTTTTTATAGTGGCTCGACATAATGGCTTCCCTACGCTTGATGTAAAGCGAAAGAGAAGCCCAAGTCGCTGACAACGGGCAAGTAACTAGTCAGTTAGGTAACTGGTGTCAGTTTCCCCCACCATGCCGGCTTAACCCTAACCTCACACGAGTTCTAGAAAATCTACTCACCGGCAGAAAAACGACTCGAAGATCATTTGGCTGCTGTATTCTATAGGATGGATGTCCTTCCCCAGACGGGCGGTTCAATTCGAACGAAGATTCGCTACGCCCTAACTCTCTTGATGATGATATAAAAATATTAACAATCATTGCCCCGGGTACGATGCCAGGTCTCTAGCAGCCACCAACCCAAGGCAGCAAACACTTTTATATACACATATCTACGTATTTCAACATCTATTTGCATCCGGTTCGAGGCAGAACTGTAATCTAACAGCGATTTGCACTTCCTTTGTAAAATATCTAGCATTGTTATTAACCGCCGACAATTGCCGTTTCAAACAGATCTGCTGGATATTACTTTAGCAGGATAATGACAGCTGTACGAAATGGCGACGGAACACTGACATTCACGAAATTTCCACCTAATAGTTTTATTAATGGATTTTTTTTAATAAATAACCCAAGACATGCCACGCTGGGCCACACAGAGCCATCTAGCCCCGAACTAAGCCGAAGCTTGTACTATGGGTACTAGACAAATTGATAAACTTACTAAGCTACATTTTTTTTTGTAAATAAATAGATATTATACATAGAAAACGCCCAGACCAATAATGTTTGTAATGTGTGGGGATCGACCAGTTGAACGTCGAACCTTCAGTTTGTCTGTACTTTAGCAAACTAGTTAGCGCCATAGTCGTCCACAATGCTCCACTACAGTCTTTCATGTCCTCGTAATACTAAAAAACGCAATACATATTATTAATTATTGCACGATCTATTTAACTGATTGATTTGATTTCGGGCCACTTAAACCGACACGGCTAATATATTCCAACTTATAGTTACTTACTCGACCATAACAAGAGATTATAGTCTCATTACGTTGCCGTACAGACGATTCTCATCGCCTGTTCAAAAGAGCTCTTTTTGTCAGCACCAATTGAAAGTTTTATCGGCATTTGACACCCCATTTGATACAGTCTAGTTTGTTTAAAAAGTTCACGCCTTTCTCTTGGTAACATTATGTAACTTTGGATATACAAATGGGTTTTTGGACTAGGTCTTCTTCTTATCGAGTCAATGGTACTTCACCTCAAACGGAACCCGCCCAAAACCTGGCGACTTGGAGGCCGTTATTGGTCGCCTTACAAAGGTCGACCATTGTGCACGTAGTGGGACACAGCTGGCAGGTGCGCAAATGTGCCATGGTCTGCAGTGGTGCACCACAGTCGCATCCAGCATGCAAATTCCCGTTTAGCCCCCACTTAACCAAATTGGATCTACATCGGCCAACCCCGGATCGAAGTCGGTTAAGGGTTCTCCACACAGGCCAAAGCTCCTCCAGACCAGGAGGCAGACCTTCAGCCGGTAATATGTAATGGGGCGGCGGGGGTGCTCTATCCATCCAAAGGTCAATCCTTGCATCCGGAGGCTGAGCTGTAGCAGCTTTGGTCCGCCTCACGAAGCTATTCCGGCTTTTCAACCTTCCTTTTGGCAGACAGTGGTTAAACAGAGGATGTCTGTGGTCGGTCTCCTGCTTCCGCTTTTCGATGCCGCAAGCTACCTCTCGGCGCACGTCAGGGGGCGCGATTCCGGCCAGAGGGTAGAGCTTGTTTAGCGGAGTAGGCTTCAAACATCCCGTAATAATACGACAGGTCTCGTTCAGTGCCACATCCACTTCTTTCGAGTGCGCCGATCTGTGCCACACAGGGCATGCGAACTCACCTGCCGAGAAGCACAGTGCGAGACCCGTCGTACGTACAACATGTGGAGTTGCGCCCCACGAGGTGGTAATAAGTCGACGGAGAAGATTATTGCGAGAGCCGACCTTCCGCTTAACACCGGCGCAATGAGCCTTAAACGTAAGGGATCTGTCCAGTGTCAAGCCAAGGTAACGCGGGTGCTGACAATGCTCCACATCGACTCCTCGCCAAGTCAACCTTAGAGTACGATCAGCTTCTCTGTTTCGGAGGTGGAAGGCACAGGACTGTGTTTTAGATGGGTTAGGTCTTAGCGCATTAGCATCATAATAAGCATCCAGGCTTTCCAAACCCATCTTCAGCATTTCTTCCACCTCTTCGAAAGTCGCCGCTTGGGCCGCCATGGCGAGATCGTCAGCATATAGGAAGCGACTGGTAGACCCCGTTGTAGGTTGGTCGTTTGTGTAAACATTGAATAATGCAGGTGCCAGTACACTTCCCTGAGGGAGACCATTTTTTTGACACCTCCAGCGACTTCTGCTCTGGTTGAGGTGAACCTGAAACCGGCGATTGCATTAGCATTTCCCTAAGGATGCCTACAAAACCCATATCGTTTGTGATGTTTGCAACTTTTACCAGTAACCTTTTAATATTAACCGTGTCATATGCAGCAGACAAGTCCACAAAGACGACACCAGTCACTTTATGGGTTTCATAGCCATCCTCTATGTACTGCGTTAGCCTCAAGGCCTGGTTAGTACAAGACTTACCAGGCCTGAAACCCGCCTGATCAGGGATGAGCTTAGGCTCGAGAATTGGGGTAAGCCGGTTCAGCAGCAACCTTTCAAAGAGTTTGAAAGTGTGACACAGAAGTGATATAGGTCGGTAGCTCTTCGGATCGCCAGGGCATTTACCAGGCTTCAGGAGCGCCACAACTTTGGTTTTTCTCCAAAGTTTTGGGAGCTTACTTGTTTTCAGGCAATTGTTAAAGAGCTCCAGTAGCCAATTCACTGCTCCCAGGCCTAGCTGTTTCAATTGCTCCGTTTTCAAGTCGTCCACTCCGGGGGCTTTTCCGTTTTTAAGAGACTTTATACCATCAGTCACATCAGTTATAACGAATGGGCTACTGACAGCAGTATTAGAGGTCTCTTGTGCTGGTGGTTGTACAAGTCTCCTTAGACGGCGCGGGGGTTTTCCATTGAGCAACAACTGATGGGCAACTTGATTCGCCGATACCAGACCGGGTTGGGTAGCTTCAGGAGAGTCGTCGGTAAGTCTCTTAATGGTGGCCCAAGCTTTTTTGCTATTTCTAGTCATATCGACGCTGGACACAAGCTCCATCCATTTTTCCCTCCGACTCTCGCTAACCGCCTGCACCAACTTCTCCCCGACCGACAATGTTTCCTCCGAGAAAGGGTCATCCGCGTATAGAGACTGGTATCGACCCAGAAGTTTTGCGGAATCCTCATGTGCTCATGTGCGGACTAGGTGTATGTGTTAGTTAAGGCCAAACAGGACTAAGGTTGGCCGTTCTACGCGACATCCATGCCTACTAGAAACGATTCCGTCCAAAACTGTTCGTTTCATTTACTGATACTTCTGCATACGAATTGAACAGCTTGAAGGAAATACAGGAAGCGTCCCCAGATTTCAGTTCGCTGCTATTGGCTCGAGCAAGTTAGTATTAAGCATTAAACTACTAATCCCGGCGTTTATCTTAGACCACCTTCCAAGTTCTGATTTCCATAAAACAAGCGCTAAAGCTACTTTCTTTATGTTCGTATTAATATATTTAATGTTGTCTGATATGCTAGAACACTCCTGTTCAAGTAACATAAACCCTACATAAAACGCAACTTATGTAACATTCATGTTGCCTTAACGTAACATTTCACTATTTCTCGCTCAACCCGTTACTTAATTGATACATGTCTGTAGTTTACTGACATTTAGTTTTCGCTAGAAACGGGTCCACTTGTTAAACTTGAGGTTAAAATGATATTAAAAATAGAAAGTTGTTTGATCTTAGATCTCATAGATAAGATAGTTTATCGTTTTTAAAAGTCAAAATCCGGTTTGTATAAAGTTTCGTTGCGATACGAAATTAGGTGCGTACTAAAGATTGTATATGATCACAGACTAAATTATACCAGATCTGTAGTATGCGATACTAGTATACATACATTTAGAGTACACTCTAAAGAAAAAAAAATTAGATATACAAGTAAAGTCAGGCAGTATTAGAATTTTCAATAATGTCGGACCATTGAACATAAATAAAGTAGTGACTAGTAGTTATAGCTATGCTCGTGACTTGGTACTTAAATTAATTAATTTACAAATAAGACATTATATAAACTAACTTCGAAGGTCATATTTATTTATATCGAATCCCTCTGAATATGATGATACTTCTATACTTTTCATCCTTCCATTTCAACCCCTTTCAACGCAACTAACACAAAAAATTCAACACAAGAATGTTTGTCTCGAGTGGGAATCTCACACCCGTCAGAAGGGACGGGCCACTACCAAACGAACTAACTAACTAAGTAGATCGGCGCAGCGACCCAAGCTGAGTCTTGACCTCCAACAATAAGAGCCAAATGAAACACCAGTGTGCCTAGCACGAACATTTTCGAAAAAGTATGCGTAACGTTACCGTAAACTTGGTAAACTTGGTATGAAACTTGGTACAGCGCCCCTATCGTGCGTAAGAGGTACTACGTTTACGTACGTTAACGTAGTGAAACTTATCGCCCTGTTTACGGTTACGTTACGCATACTTTTTCAAAAGTGTTCGTGCTAGGCACACAGGATAATCAAATGTTGACAATCCTTGATGATCTCAGCGTTTTTCTTGCACTTATCGAGACTTGTTAACCCTGCTTCATAAGACTCCGCATCGCTAAACAACAGGCGTACTATTTTACTCATTCCGTTACCTAAAAAAACGTTTCGTTAAATGCAGACACAAATCTTCATCGCATTGCCAGTTTTTTTTGTTTACTTCATTGTTGCCACGCGGGTTTCCTGCCAGAACTAGGAAACTGTTTGCGTACACAATGTGTGCCGTTTCCTGAATTGTTAATAATATTTATGATTCATTATCGTGTTCGCGTTATAAAATAGCGTAGGTTACAATTTTTATGTTGTGTAACACACTTTTAACCGATTCATCATTATAATAAACGATTAAATTTTAATATCGTTATAATTCTTAACGTAACAGTTTTGTTTCGTGTATTTTTCGAATCAATCAGATATAATGTGCTTTATTAAATTTATAGAAGCAAATTTGCGTTTCTTCAATTATGACGTTATGTAATTTGTCTATCATCATTAAGTTCAAATAATACGTTAGCATTCGTAATTATGAACGTAACTATATAGTTTCACTTCCGATATGTAAAAGAATTAAATATTATTTATAATTTGAAGTAGTTTTATACGTTTTAAAATAAATAAACTTTACTGTCTCACGTCGAAGTGTTGGTAGGAAATAAGTTTGACGTGAAAAAGTATTTATTACTCGTGAATTTATTTGAAGAAATACATTAATTTATTTTATTGTTTAAAAACTACAGCGTCTATATTAAGCACAATACCTACTTTATGAATAAATAAGTCGACTGATTTTAATTTAGTTTTGTTTAGTTCGCTTTAAAAGGTGGTGTTTTTTAAATGTTAACATTCAAAAAGAATTCTAGGATACCTTTTTTATATTTATAGTATACCTAGATATTTGGATTTGAGTTGACCAGACCAAGAATCATACCCGGATTCCAGACGAGGGCGAAATGACCGATGACGAACAAGGCGTCAAAGCGGATAGTGATGTCCTTGAATGCCAGTGCCAATTCGTCTTATATTATGTGCAAGCCGGTGCACACGTGTGCTACGCCGTGCGATTGCAGAGCGACCCCAATGCCGGTCACTGCACGCAGGAGGCTGCAGGTGTTGGTAGGGGTGGGTTTAGTAATATCGATAGAATTTAATTTGATTAACACTTAATACGGGCAGCAGCGTCACCGGAGCGATAAGCTGCGCCCTGCGGTCGCCAACCCGCCTGCCCAGCTTGGTGAAAAAGTCTCCAGATGTTTGCTCAAAGTGGACAAACAACAGGGGAGGCCAATGTCCAGCAGTGGACTGTGATAGGATGAACACCCAATGTAATTTCCGCAATAAGGGAAGTGTTTACGAAGCGGACTACCGTCGGGTTTAGTAGGTATCCTCCGCTAAATAGGAGTGAGCCCTACATAATCCAGGTGTCCCGTACCCAGGTCCCCAGTGTATCCCGACAAAAACCGCCTGGCTGGCATACCTACACAGTCGGCGAAAGAACAGTGACTGCCTAGAAAAAAAAAACTACTGGACTGATTTTGACGAAACTTGGTACAATTATTCTTCATACTCCTAGGCAGGTTATAGTATAGTTTTAATTACGCTACAATCAATAAAAGCAAAGCAGTGACGGGAAGTGTTTGGAAAACGGGAGAAATTTTTATCTGTATGTTTGATCTCGCATCACGCGAAAACTACTGCATGGAATTAAATGCGGTTTTCACCAATGTATTGCTAATGGTCTAACTTAAGATTTAGGTACCATTTTATGGAAGTCCGTTATTTTTGAAACTCGATATCCACGCGTGCGACGCCGCCGGCACAGCTAGTGACATAATAAAAGTCGCAGTAGATACTGGAAATTGAAACCCGATAAGTCGAAGAGGAAGTTTTTGTTTCCAAGAGGTGGCAGTAGTCTCCTATGGCTACAGATGATGATGAAGTTCAAAACAGACTCCCACTTACATCGACAACCACGCCCCATCACTACTCTAACGGTCGCGCTGCCCGCTACTATTGTGCTCACTGAAAATGCACCGCGCATACCTATGCAGATTTTATCACCGAATCTCATAGACGTGCCGTTGGAATACCAACCTTATGCGCTCACCAATACGGACCCATCGGCTTCATTGATTCAAAGCCAGTGATGTACATGAGTCATCCCGTCACGAAGCGATTGAAAGGCTAACTGCACACTCCCGATAATAGTGGCAATGAAGTGTGTATAGTCAATAACATCAAGAGAGGTAGGCCATAGCGAATCTTCGCTCGAATTGAGCTGCCCGTCCGGGAAAGGACCTCTACCCTATAGAATACCGCAGTCAAATGACCTCCGGGTCGTGTTTCTGCCGGTGAGTAGGGTTTCCGGAGCTCGTGGGGGGTTAGGGTTGGGCCGGCATCGCAGTGGCAACTGACAGGTAACTGACCAGTTACTTGCCAATTGTCACAGCGACTTGGGCTTCTCTTTCGCTATCCACCAGGCGTAGGGAAGTCATTATGTCGAGCTACTATAAAAAAAAACTTTGTGAGAGTGCGTGCGAATTGTATTTTGACAATAATCATCTTGATGATGAAGATTATCAATAATGTTCATCAAGACAACCTAAGGACATTTATACAGATCACACACAATATTATTGGCAATATACACTTCATGGCCAATATTATTGAACGTGTGTGATTCGCCTAAGGGTTTGGCGATTCGTAGAAGTTACGTTGCGTTCTTAGCAAATGAACTCAAGGCGACGAGCAAACACCCAGACCAATCCAAGACATGTTCATAACGACAAATATGTATACTGTGTGAAGTTCGCACCGGGTGGTAGCGTTTACTATGACTGAACCATATTGTTCGTCGTATATAATGAAAGTACAAATACCATATATCGTGTTTCTGCCGGTGAGTAGGGTTGGGCCGGCATGGCGGTGGCAACTGACAGGTAACTGACCAGTTACTTGCCCGTTGTCACAGCGACTTGGGCTTCTCTTTCGCTTTCCATCAGGCGTAGGGAAGCCATTATGTCGAGCCACTAAAAAAAAAGGGAGGGATGTAAGGGAGTGGCCTATCATCTTTTCGCTCCAAGCCAACCTCACCTGCCCGTGGTGCATCCTGCCGAACAACAAACGAGGCGCTGGCAACCGACTGGTGGCGGTATAACCATCACAATTGAAGGCGTAGCTAAATACCACAGGCCGATAACGGGCAGCAGCGTCACCGGAGCGAGAAGCTACGCGCTGCGATCGCCAACCCGCCTGCCCAGCGTGGCGATTATGGGTATATCCTCCAGATGTTTGCCCTAAGTGGCGAACAACTGGAGAGGCCTATGTCCAGCAGTGGACTGCAAAAGGCTGATGATGATGATGATGAAATACCATATAAACTGTTCCTTATGGAATTCATTCGCAAGCGTCCACGTATCCCTTAGGTCAAAAAGGTCCGTCGATACAATAGAATCTACCATCGGACTACATTCACTTGCCATGTTTGTAATCGACCGCTCAATAAGCGTTTAGGCATCCAGCTTGCGCAAGCGCACTTACTAGGCCTAGATCGAATCGCTGCCTGGGTAAAGGGCCCGAAGGCTGGGAAAATTTAGCATTTCGCAACAAGGACACTAAGAGAGCACTTTGGGATTCAAATCTTGTTGTGTATTTTATTACTAGGATTTAAATGTTTTATAGGCACTAAACCTATAAAATAAAGTGTGTTCATCTATCCCTATGTTTGCTTAGATCTTTAAACTCCGCAACGAATTTTGGTGCGGTTTTTAACAAAGATTAATTTACGAGATAGGTTTACATGTATACGAGTATAACATGCTTAACATAGTAAAGAAATACTGATATATATATATTTTAATTTATACACTAATTGAAGGGAGACCGGACCGCTAGTTAGTAGGTACAACAAATTAGTGTGGAGTTTGTTTAGTAACTAAAGTTTCGCCTAAAGTCCCAGACCCTAAATCATTACATTTTCAATCCAAAATTATTCAGTCCAAAAATTAACCATTAATGCTACTGGCTATTCATTATCTGGTTTATGTGTAATATTATTATCTGGTTCTTGTGGTATTTTCACAGAATATTGTTAAATTACCTATATATAATTCCATACCATGTCATGTCTAAAGAAAATTGTATACTACGACATACAAGATTTCTTACAGCGACTTGTGACGTTGTCCAAAGTACAACAGTTTCCTCTACTTGTGAATCTATTTGCAGAAATATTTTTTTATATTTATTTTGTTTATTTATTTTTAAACAAAAGTCAATTAAAACTTTACCCAAGCATATTTATTTTCTAAAGGTTTTTTTCAAATTTTGTCCCGGTGTCAGTTATTTCGGTAAGCTCCATTTTAGCCGCCAAGCCGCGTCCACTCGCGACCATCTAAACACAGCGGATCTGCTCCAGATCATGTCCCTTTCGCTTGACCGGTCACAGCCTACCGATATATCACGCTACTTAGATTTATTTGAGAATCGTGATTAGACCGTACATGATACTGTTGGGTAACCGGAGTGAATTTCAATTGAGTCTGCTACTATTAAAGGCGTAAATTGTGTTTGGAGATCTAGTGGACCTAGATCAGTGGCCTAGACTGTAAGGTGTTTCCTCTTAGAGTGGCACACATAGGCATTATAGCTGCGACACAGTTGTAAAACTAATGTGGCTGATAACGTACATCTATTGTAATTTGTACTTTTTTTTGGTAGTAAGGTTTTGGTAGGACGTTTATGTTTAAAGGCTGGGTTTATTGGAATCGAAAGATTGGTGTCTAGCAATTTGTGAACATACTTGGTTGATTTCATAGATTTCGCTAAATATAGATTTGGATAAGGAAACCGGCGAAAAATATTACGTTCAAGGGAAAATTTAATACGAATTAGTAATTCATGTAGGTGCACAATGCCTACCTACCTAATCTGTCTTTATATAGATGAAAAAAGACTCAGTGGTTGGACATTTTTTAACTCTTAACTGAAAATAGCTAGGAGAAATTCGAGAGTAGGTTTATGTATCCGCCGTTATCTGTACCTATCTTACACCTTAATCCAAGTAACATGATGTACACACGATTGTGGATTGTTCCATGACCGAACAAATCCCTACTTACAACATAAGCTGCACAAGAGAAAAACCTACGTTCACTCCTATACTCGCAATCTCCCACGACTTGTGCCTCGCCTTCCGCGGACCAACAAAAACCATAGAGTAGTTTCTGCAACAAGCATTGTTTGAAAACCAATCGTAATTAGTTAAGCAATGCCAGTACAAATTAATATCAGGCGTTCTCAGTTGGTGATTGTGTTGGTAAATCAGGTGTATTTTAATTGGGGATGTAACGGAGCGACTTATCTTTTCGTTCCTACCTCCTACCCTCACCTGTTCGTGGTGCATCCTGACTAATAACAAGGTGATAGGTCGCTCCCTTACATCCCATCTACAAATGACAAACGAAAATCAATTTCTTCCAACCTTGACACAAACAATAAACGTCAAGATAGGCGTCAAACAATGATCGCTCATTACGACAGTCGGCAAACAGCCGTTATTAGAAGGTGCTACAATTGTAATTAGCCGTAATCTGCGGGCTTCGGCCTTATTCAAAGTGACGCGAGGATCGTGTAATTAAAATTTGAATTGACAGCGAATCGTTCTTTCGAAATAGATTTGAATTTAGATTAATTGGTTAGATATGAAGATTCTGATTATTGGTTAGATGCAATTTTTTCTGTGTTATAAAAGAAAATCAAGAACACAGGCGCGGTGGGTATGCCCTATTGTGCCTGTCGACCTAACATTTGGACCTCACGACCGCATACCTTCAGGTGGAGTGAGGTCATCCTGAACGCTCTTTTTATAAAAAAAAATTACCACTACCTGGCTAGTTTTTTTTCATCTTCATCATTATCATCCATCCGTCCACTGAGGTACCCCAATGACCTCCGCATAGAACGGCCTAAAGGGCTCTGTATCCAAAGGATCCACGCTATCTCAATATTTTCTTCATTGGTCATCATCGGCCTATTAGTAATATCGAGAAGCCCAACATTGAGAACAATTGGAGAGGCCTATGTCCAACGGTGGACTGCGAAGGACTGATGATGAATGATGATCAACCTATTAACTTCCACCACCAGATATAGGCTATAAGGAAACAATGGTCATTTGGGGGGATTTGCTTTAGTCACCACACTTGGCAGACGGTTTTATTTGTATCCCGGTAAACGCTGCTGCCCGTTTCTTGATATTCCCTTAGTAGCCTTCTACGACACCCACGGGATGAGATGCGGTGGTGATGCCTACTCCAAATCCGGAAACTACGCAGACCTTTTTTTACTACGCAAGAAACGAAAAAGTCGATCTAATTTTGCAATAGCTACGATAAGAAAACTTAAGAATAAATATTTATTTATTGTCTTCTCAGTTACATAGGCATATATTACAAAGTCGTACAGGCAGACAAAAGGACAAAGCTCAGCTGATGCTGTCGCGGGAGCGCGTCCCCGGCAGCGCTGGTTTTCATCTCTCCCCTGCCCTCTGAGGTGTTAGTGGAGGGCTGAGTGTGTATGGCTGAGTCGTGACACTAACTACAAACACTCGTAGTCAATGTTTTGTTTATACCAAGAAAAATAAGCGAGTTACACATATGTAATCTGTTTGAAAATAAAACATACCATCAAACGCATTGCACGAGTTGTATCACGACATACGTCATTATGACGCAACGATAAACAATAACGGAAATAACGATAACAACTATTAAGTTGGCAGCTGTACGTTATCGTGTACGTACCGTTAACATAATAAGTTGGAAACATGTGGAACGCATTAGGAGGTCAAACTGACGTCGGGTGACCGCAGCCCGTTATGTCATAGACGTTGGCTAATCGGAGGTGTGGTGACGAGTAGCCGTTAGCCCTGTGCTGTGTCCAAGGTTCGAGCGGGAGCGTCAACATCATCAGCCTATTACAGTCCACTGCTGGACACAGGTCTCTCCAGTTGTTCACCACTTAGGGCCAACATCTGGAGGATATACCCATAATCGCCACGCTGGGCAGGCGGGTTGGCGATCGCAGGGCATAGCTTCTCGCTCCAGTGACGCTGCTGCCCGTCATCGGCCTGTGGTATTTAGCTACGCCTTCAATTGTGATGGTTATACCGCCACCAGTCGATGGGTTGAAGATGATGGGTTGCTCCCTTACATGGGAGCGTGATATTGTGGAAAAAAGGGTTAACAACTTCCACTGAAAATCAGCGTCTTGACTGTTGTTATGCCATGCCTAGATATTAACTGAGTGGACACCATTTTTACCTACTACATACGCTATAGTATATCGGACAAGGGGTATATTTAAAAAAAAACGGATCTATAGACCACTATGTTGCGGACAGAACTACTTTTTAAAATGTTCATTATGTAAATAGTTTTGTACACAATTTTATACTGGGAAGAGTTTTTAATGTGGCTAGTATAATATAGTATGTATTTGTGGTTTCCCACTATGTCTATGCCTGCTCCAGACACACAGTACAATAAAAACAATATTTTAATCGCTCCTACCTCATTACTTACACCAACCAAACCTCAATCGTCTGCAAAAACAAAACCGTACAATATTGCCGTCCAAAAAAATCTCAAAGCATCGCATTTGTTAACCGTGTAAACTGTGCCAATGCACCTCTTACGGCACAACTATAAAGGTTTATTTACTTTTTTCACTTTGCGTAAGATAAATCGATGTGCACCAACACATGAATCGATTCCAAATCAATTGACCGCAACCTTATCTCGATCTAGATAAGAGGTTAGTAATTATCGCCAAGTAGTTATTCGTTGATTGCAGACGTTGCGTTTGAACAATGAACGGTTAGGTCAACGAGACAAGTGAAGGTCTAACTTCTATTCTTGTTATGTAAGAATAACGCTTAACTATTGATCTTCTTGATGGATGGTGCTTTGAAGTATTGTGTTTAAAATGCCTGTCGAAAAAAACGTGTTAGTTTATTATAAGTTGATAAATAGCAAGTAAATATAATAAATAAAGTCGGCATGGCATTTCAACCATACCGTGTGACCACGTTGCTCCCTTTTTTTAACGGGTAAAATGCGGTTATGCATCCCTGTCACTTATGGGAGACGAAGACATGGATCTGTGCAACCCCGTTGCCCTCTCTGGCATAAACATGTTGCCTTTATTTTGAAATGTAATTATAGTAATTACAAAAATGAATATAATCACATAGGAGTATTAAACAAAGTAGCTTTCTCGCTGTCTATCTACATATGTTGAGATCTTTTAGGCAACGGGTTTTGATGCGGATTAAGTGCAATTAGATCGTCGCCTCCAATTGCTATCCTCGGATACAATACATTGGAATGCCCAATCAACAACTTGCTACACTTCATTCTAAATATTCCATTTAACCGTTCCAATGAACTTGTACGTACGTATATCAACATAAAAAGAGACACGCCGCCCGCGCAGCTCAGTGAAATCAATCGCCGATCACGCTAGAGAAATTTGTAGCACTCTGCGGTCGCACGATGTGGTTTATGAGGGTAAATTGCACATAAATGCTTACTTTTTACCCGACTGCGCAACGCAAAGGAGTGGTAATGTGTTATAAGCCTTTGTATGTATTTTTTTTATAGCACTATAGAGACCTAACGCCTGAGCCAAAACGACTTTTGCGGCAGTAATATAGGCTTTTCACTTCGTTTTCTACCGGGCGAGGGAAAGTCACTAGGCTGTTCCCATGTAGAAAAAATAATCCACAATCTGGTCGGGAAACGAAATTGACTCGGCACTGGGCTTTACCTAAGTCGAGAACCGCTCAAATTTGTCAACAAGATAAATTGATAAATAACCCAAGACGTGCCTGGGCCACACATCTTTATCTAGGCCCAAACTAAGCCGAAGCTTGTACGAGTACTATGGGTACTAGACAACTGATAAATTTACTTATATACTTCTTTTTTGTATATCAATACATATTACACATAGAAAACACCCAGACCAATACAAACAGACATGTTCACTACCAGATGAGCCATCGAGCCTGTCTATTTATAAATGAACCTGAAAATAATCTAATTATACCGCTGGCCCTTCTTCCGCTGGCCCTTCTTTTAGCTTGCATCATTTAGCACAAGTACTTAATTCTGTATACAAGCCCTTTTGTTTTTCAAATGACATCCATCACCACATTGCGAAATAAAGAGTGTTATTATCTCAAGTGCGTCATTAGGAGCGTCGATCAACGGTGTCGTTTGTTCGTGTCAAGGTTCTGATGCAGCCATTGTACCCTGCACAGGATATTGTCTTAGCTGGGTAGTCTTTAGCGAAGGGTATTAGATGGGGTCAATCTTGACCGAATTTTGGTCACGGCCGATCTTTGAGGAGATTACTATTAAGTACGTAGAAGATTTGTATAGTGAGCAAGTGAGCGTGTGAAAATGTATGTGCAACTCTACGTTTCTTCTGTTTTAACCATAAATGAGACAGTTCTTATTTTATACTAGCCCGGCATAGTCTGATAGAAAACAAATGAGAGGCTTAAGTCGCTACGGCAAACATTAAATTTTCATTCTGAGTTTTGTTCCCATTGGATATAACTTTAATGTAGAAGGCTGGTCGAAATGTATCCCCAACCTATTATTTCCTTTCAGCCAGTAGTTGGGCTAGCCTCCATCGTACAGTCATAGAATCCGTATAGCCATGACTGAAGTTTCTACTTCGTTCTCGTTTCGGGATCAGTCTTGGCAACTGAAGTGATCGATCTGGGCCCCTACCACCAAAAACGAAAACGACAGTTCGTTGAACGGATCGCGTAATTTTGCTAAATAAATCTCTCCCATTTGTCCCTCCCGTGATCTAATATATGAATTTTATCCCTTTGGGATAAAATAGATTAAAATCCTTTCTTAGCCGATGTCATAACATCTACCTGGATGCCAAATTTCAGCCCGATCCGTCCAGTGGTTTGGGCTGTGCGTTGATACATCACCATGTCAGTCACCTTTGAGTTATATAATATAAAATATAATATAGTCTATGTTCAGCGCAGATACTGTAGCTATCCGATGGTGAAAGAATTATTCAAATCGGTCCAGTAGTTTCGGAGCCTATTCGTATCAAACAAACAAACAATCAAATCTTTCCTCTTTATAATATTAGTTTAGATTTATATAATTATGTTTGTATTAATTATAAGATTATCTCTATAGAGCTATTTTGCATCGATGTATGATGTTGTCAGGCATTTATTCATTTGCCTATATAGTTTTGAGCGGTGTCGTCGTTTCTGGGTGAAGGCTGCGCGGGCGCACGTATCATCTGCTGATTATACGTCTGCTAATCGCTGAGTCGCGGCCATCATGCGATTTGTCGCGACTGGGGTTTACACTTCACGATTTATGTGAATTAAGGCTCATCGGAATCATCCTGCAAACGTCCACTGTTGGACATAGGACCTCCTCAATGGCAATTGTCATTTGGGGGGACTTGCCTTAGTCACCACGCTTGGCAGGTGGGTGGGTGACCGCAGTATGTTTTATTTGTACCCATGTAAACGCTGCTGCACGTTTCCTGATATTCTTTAGTCGTCTTCTACGAAACCCACGGGATAAGATCATCATCATCATCAGCCTTTTGGAGTCCACTGCTGGACATAGGCCTCTCCAGCTGCACGCCACTTAGGGCAAACATCTGGAGTATACCCATAATCGCCACGCTGGGCAGGCGGGTTGGCGATCGCAGGGCGTAGCTGCTCGCGCTAATGACGCTGCTGCCCGTCACCGGTCTGTGGTATTTAGCTACGCCTTCAATTATTGTGATGGTTATACCACCACCAGTTGGTTGCCAGCGCCTCGTTTGTTATTCGGCATGATGTACCACGGGCAGGTGAGGTTGGCTTGGAGCGAAAAGATGATAGGCTGCTCCCTTACATCCCATGTCTTTGGTTATTTATCTATAACAAAACAACACATTAATTTATTTTAACAAAAGGAACCAATGTATATTATGCGCAGGAACTTAATAAAAGTGCGTGCATATATGATCGTGTAAACCTCATCTACAGATTAGCAGATAATTATAATCGTGTCGATCAGGCGATAATATGAGGTTGTTGATCTCACGCGATTCAATACGCCACGAAAGTTGCTTTATTGATTACAATATGTACTGACTAATAACTGTTTTGGCACCTTTGTAACCTTGCTAGTAGTATAAACTAGTGACTCATATCGGTTTTGTATTGGCGATTTACAAGGAACGGTTCTTTGACAAAAAAGTTTACTCCACTACAAGTTTCCATAGATAAATTTAGTTTAATATTAACGTACTGAAAATATTTGATCACATACGATAAGTGCAATCGATACACTTACTATGTTAGACATGTTTATAATTAACCTTTTCGGGGATAACCCTCAATTTTCTAATTTGACACAAATTATTATACAATTACAAATTTAGCACTGGCCATTCTTTACTATAGCACAGCACAGTGGTTCCATTTTCGTCTGATGGAAAGCGACAAGAGGAGCCCATGTCACTATAGTGGACAGACCATCTGCGTCTGCGACCATCTGCGGTCACGGCAATGCTGACTTTGCTGTTTTTAAAAATTATGAAGGGTTTACAAAGAGTTCAAGTTCTCTGTTAACTCTGACGACTAACTGGGAATAGGTATAGCTTACCCTATGTGTTGCGGAGGTCTGATGGCAGTCGCTCTGTTTAAAAGCTTAGCCCTCGCCTAATCTCTCAGTTTAGGAAGCCGACCCTGAGACAATCGGGAAAAAGGCTAGGATGATGAAAGAGTTCAAGTTCGCACTACCATGTACCCGACGCGACGATACTAAATCTTACATCGTCATCCATTCCAGGCGCTGTTCGTCGCACCACGACGCAGAGCAGTGTCAACGCGACGAGGGACTCGCAGCTGCTGTCGGTTCTGGCAGCGCGGCGGAGACAGCTGCAGAGGCGGCAGCTGCTGAACGGCAGACTCGCGACGCACATCAGCACCTTGGCCACTATAGCTCATAAGCCTAATAAGTGAGTATTTTTTTTAATATGAGTTACGTATTATCCCGTATAAATCTAGTAGACATTAGAGTAACCACTGCAGTGTGTAGAGAGTCGATGAAGTGTAGAGAGTAGTGGAGACCAGACTACTCTGGGGGGGCTGGACTAACTAGGTATTAGGTCCTGATGGATGGTGAGATGAAGGTGCGGTTATCATAGTCATCGTTGCCAAATTCAGGACTTTTGTTCTAAACTTCACCAGAAATAATGACAAAGATGAAGCCTAGGTAATCATCAAACTCCAATTCACCCTTGCGATACAAACACAGCCTTAAAAACAGGTACCAAACGGCAGAAATCCTAATTAGAATATACCCGATGAGAAATGCTAACTAATAAAAAGAGAATATTAGAGCAAAAATATATGAATAACTTAATCCGAATGACGTTATCGAACTTGATTACGTCATCACCTACAAAACCTAGGACAATGAGAAACTAGTTTTTTTAAAAGTACATAATTCTTTGAGTACATATATTTCTCGCTTATTTTTAAGTTACGGATCTCAAGAATTGATTCTCTAAAGCTATTTTAACGATTTCCTTTCCACTATTTCAGGACCAACACTACGTTTGCCCAGTTAGAAATACGAGACTCAAACAGCTCTACAGTAAAGAGGATAACGTTCGACAACTCCAGCAACGAGGCTGCGCCCACGCTCAGATACGTCACCACCGATGGAACGAAGGAAATACGACAACCGGTCAAACCACACGAAATCAGACATCTCTTTGTCCCTAAAGGCTATCAGGAATTCAGAAGCAGAGCCGGTTTTATGAATAACCGGAGAAAAGATATACTTAACACCACAAAAACCACAACTGAACCCGTTACCGATGGAGTAGTTTACGTCCCACCTGAAAAACTAGAAGGCCTCGATAAAGAAGTCGAATTAGACCCTGAAGAAGAGTTCCAAGTAGATGAATCCAATCATGGACTTTATTTACTTAACTACTCAGACACGGACAATGTTACACAAAATTCTAACTTAAACAAAACCACCATTAGTAATGAAGTAAGCGAAAATACTACTATAACTATTGAAACTACAACTACAGCTAATAACCAAACTATAAATATTGTCACTGAACTGACAAATACAAGTACTGAAGACAAATCGGAATCAAATACAATTGCAAACAGTACTGAAACACAAAATACAAAACTGATCAAGGTTGAACAAGAAAAAGATAAAGAGAATCACACATTGTTTATGTCTGATGAAATATACAACCATTTTCGTCCCCTCGAGTCGGAATTGCCAGTGGAAGAGATGGCACCATTCATATATTTCGGACAAAAACTAGGTGGTCACATTATAAGTGATAACTTAACCAATTCACCTTCTCTGTCCGCATCCACAAAGTCAGTTAATTTTATTGTAGCACCTTCAGAGAAAAGAAAATTTAATTCAAGATATTCTGCCACAGAGAAATATAAAAACACAAGTGCTGATGAAGAAGAAATCAATGAGGATATGGATGTATCTGTTGTAAAGAATATAATAGAGAAAAATAAAATAAGAAATACTGTGAAAGGCACAGCGCCTGCACGGCCAGTAGGCTTAGTAAATGCTTATAGAAAATATTCAAGCACTACTCAAGCAACGACAAAGGCTCCTAACATTGCACAACTTAATGTAACAGAGCCTATACTGTTAAATGTTACTCCAAGTACCTTAGATAAGACTAAAGATAGTAATCGTACGAATAGTACTATATTATCTAAAGATGTAATAAATAAAACAAATGTTACCCAAAATACAAAGGATAATTTTAGTAATAAAACAAATACTACCGTCGCGCCCAGAAATTTCACAAGAAATTACTACAACATAAGAAGACGACCGGCTAGAATTACGGTGTCATCAAGTACTGAAAATACGCCTACTATGAACACTACTACAGAAAAAGTTTCAACGTCTGTCTACACAGCTGTGGTAACATCAGTTTCAATAACGTCCTCTATGAAAGGACACAATAAAACTGACTCCAATGCAGAATCGGATAATAGTACCGTCGTTGAAAATGCTGAAGCCAAACTGAACGTTACTACTCTAAAACCTATTGTATTGAATGATACTGAAACTACTTCCACACCTCAGCCATCTTCAACGCCACCATCTTCAACGCAGCCACCTTCAACACAACCATCTTCTACCAACAGGCCATACAGACACAGGATCAGAATACGAACAACCACAGAACACAGTGTAAATCCTAGTCCTAGGCCAATCACGTACAGACCTCCAGAATTGCCTTTAGCCAGTGAACTGTCCACAAGGAATATCGACGTGAAAAACGAATCGACAACATCTAAATTGCCTGAACGATTAGCTAATCTATATCGACAAAATGTTTCCGACAATTCTACTAACGGAAGGCCTAAAAACATCTTACAAAGAAAACGACGGCCTACTACTACTACCACTACTTCTACGACAAGCACAACTAGTTCGCCAATACCTATAACTACTGAAAAAGTTGCTGTTTTATCAACACCACCTGTCATTTTTCCACGAACTACTCGCACGCCTGTAACAGAATCAACTGAGAGCACATTTAAGCCTTTCATTGTAACGTCGAGAACATCATCCGAGTCTAAATCAGCGCCTGTACTCATCCCGAAAAACGCTTCAACGACTAACGAATCGAGTACACCAGTCGTCAACACGACTAAAGAAGACGACGATGACCCTTCGCAGAATGAAGTAGTTATAGAAGCTGAGAAATCGTACACAGCATCGTACGTATTAGCCGGGCTGGGTTTCCTGCCTGTAGCAGCGATTATTATATTTGTGTTACGAAATGTGTTGAATAAGAAGACCAAAGAGCTGGATACGGAGTACGAAGGGTACTTCGATGACAGCGACATCAAGAAAGAGTCCCCGATCACGCCGGTGGCAAGACCACCGCTGCCAACACCGACGATGCCTGACCAAAAATGGGAGTTTCCTCGGAATAAGCTGAGGTTACAAACTTTGTTGGGACAAGGCAACTTTGGACAGGTGAGTGATATCTTTTTTTGGTATAGCTATATATGTTAAGAGCTAAAAAGCAAACTTGATAGTGATCCTTTTCAAGGAATAAAGACCGGAACGCTGCGTAGGTCACATTTACATTTATATTCTTTTTATTTACCTCCATTCTTATCGATTTCAAATCACATAGGTATACTCGTATACCTATCTTTCTAATGCAATATCTAATTAAGAACAGATTAAGTTCCTTTATTAATTTCTATAAGATTTATAAGCGAAGTTTCGTACATTTTAAAAGGCTCCTTTGCCGCGCAATTCCGCGCAATCCAGGTATTCTACTGTATTCCCTTTTGTAAAGAAACATACATACGAATAAAAGTGTGCATTTTTCTGCTTTTAATGGAAATTCTTATACTTACTCGTAAATTACAGGTATGGAAAGCCGAAGCAGACGACTTGAACGGCCACGACGGGCTGACGCGGCTGGTGGCTGTCAAGAGCATCAAGGAGACGGCTTCGCAGAAGGAGAAGCAGGAGCTGCTCCACGAGATCTACATCATGCAGAAGATTGGGACCCATCCCAATGTAGTCACCTTGCTCGCTTGCTGTACAGAACAAGGTCTGTTGTTTTACTTACTCCGCTGGCTCAGCGACCCGTAGTGGATTTTGGTCTCCGACACAACAAGACACCTTTCTTCCCAATCTTGAGCCAGCTCAGACCAGTTACCGATCTGTAGCCCAAGCAGGTCCTTCTCCACCTCGTCCTTACCTGGTACCTGGGACGCCCAACCAGCGTCGTCCGGTTGGCCGTCCCATGTAAGGTCTGTTGTCGTCTCATCTAAATAATGTTTCTCCTCTATCTCGAAATACAAGATACTTTAAGTACGTTCATGTACGTCTTTGCTAATTTTTAATATTCACATTCACCAGCTTATTTCACGGACGCAACGGTCGCGGGAGAAAAATCCTCTGAAATCGGACCGTGCGTACGCGATCAATTGGTGTTATAGTCTAGGAGTGTCGAACATTCAATTAACTTGTGTTTTATTATGACAGAGGAGGCAAACAGGCGTTTAGGTCACCTGATGGTAAGTGATCACTTCGGCACATAGACACCGCAACACTAGATGGGTCACACGAGCGTTGCCGGCTCTTGAGAAATTTGCAGGCTTGTTTTTGCCCCAAGTCGTAACCATACGAAAAAGTTACAGTGTAACAGTTAAGACTGTGTTGAATGTTCCAGAACCATATCTACTAATAATGGAGTACGTGATGTGCGGCAAGCTGTTGACGTACCTGCGCGAGCGGCGGTCGCGGCCCGACCGGTTCAGTGGCAGCGGCGCGCTGACTTCGCGAGACCTCACCGTCTTCGCCTATTGCGTCGCGAGAGGCATGGACTATATCGCCTCTAAGGGGGTACGTTACGGCTACTTCTTTATATTTTCATCATCATCAGCTAATCGCAGTCCACTGCTAGACATAGGTCTCTCCAGATGTTAGCCACTTAGGTCAAACATCGTCATGCTGAGCATGTGGTATTTAGTTACTTTAATCGTGAGTTGCCATAGCCTCGTTTGTTAGTCAGCAGGATGCATCACGGGCAGGTGAGCGTATTTTATCTGAATGAAAAGATGGTGGTTCGCTCCCTTAAGGCTCCGGCTCTGGCAACCGAACGGTAGCAGTATAACCATTACGATCGAAGGCGCAGCTAAATACCACAGACCGATGATGGGCAGCGTTACCGGAGCGAGAAGCTACTGAGCCTTGGCAATAATGGGTAGATCCTCCAGATGTTCGACCAAAGGCGGACAATTGGAGACTGCGATAGGCTGATGCCACGATGATGATTCGTTTCCCATTCACTGTCTTATTATAATAGAAGTAGCAGTAGTAGAAGAAGTCTCATTATCAACTTCATCAAATTGCAGATCGTGCACCGCGACCTAGCAGCACGCAACGTGCTAGTAGACCACAACAAGCTGTGCAAGATCGCGGACTTCGGCATGTCCCGATGCGCGGGCGCGTCGGCGCGGGCGGCGCGGTCTGCGCTGCCGGTGCGCTGGATGGCGCCCGAGTCGCTGCTCTACAACGTGTACAGCCACCACACCGATGTGTGGGCGTTCGGGATACTGCTGTGGGAGATTGTGACGCTGGGTGAGTAGCAGTTTTTTGCTAGCCTGACGCACTATACGACGCTTGCTGAAGGTGATACGGTGAGATCTATGGTGTCTGAGTCGATGCTGTAGATACAGACAAGATTGTCTCTGGGTGAGTAGCAGTATTTACCTACTAGTGGCTACAACTGCAGGCCTAGGTAGAGGAAAGATCCTATCCTCTGGCTATTTTTGAAAATCGTAATGGGTTAGCGCTTGATACCTCGGTATTCACGAGAGCGCACTCAATAAATAAAAACTTTGACCATGAAATTCAGGTCATCATGTTAAATTTTTTATGCGAGAGGCGGCAGACGAGCATGTGTGATGCCTGATGGTAAGCAGTCGACACCGCACATAGACACCCGCAACTCTAACCGAGTTTAGGGTTGCTGCCGGCCTTTTAAATATGAATACGCTTGTTTCTTGAAGGTTCCCAAGTCGTAGCTGTTCGGAAAGACTGTCGCAGGAAGTTGGTTCCACAAAACCGAGGCGCGAGGCACGAAGTTCCTCATAAAACGCACAGTCGAGGATCGCCAGCCATCGAGATGATGTGGATGGAATTTCAGTCGGTTACGTGTGGTGCGGTGAAGAAACTCCGCTGCAATAATATACACTTGATTCATCTTCTAATACCCATTTTATTGTTTCCAGGGTCAACGCCGTACGCCGCGATGTCAGGCCGCGAAGTGCTAGCAGCCGTGACGGAGGGCTACCGGCTGGAGCGTCCCCCCCACTGCAAGCCGCAGCTGTACCGCGCCATGCACTCCTGCTGGCACGCCGACCCCTCCCAAAGACCCACCTTCGCTGCCCTGAAGGCGCAGCTAGCTGAACTATTAGATAATGAGCCCTCTGAAGGCAACTATGTCGACTTGGATTCTTTTTATCAGGAGTCGTCGGTGTATAGCGATCCGTCGGCTATTATAAATGATGATGAGGGGTTGTCGGCGGAGTATGATAGGGAGAGGAGAGTGTTTAGAGAGTGAGTATTAAATTCATCATCATCATCAGTCTAGTCCACTGCTGGCTGGACATAGGCCTCTCCAGTTGTTCGCCACTTTGGGCAAACAGCTGGGCTTTACCCATAACCGCCACGCTGGGCAGGCGGGTAGATCTCAGGGCGTAGTTTCTCGCTCCGGTGACGCTGCTGCTCGTACTCGGAATGTAGTAACTAGCTATACCTTCAATTGTGATGATTATACCGCCACCAGTCGGTTGCCAGACCGTCGTCTGTTATTCAGCAGGATGCACCACGGGCAGGTGAAGTTGGCTTGGAGCAAAAAGGTGATGGGTCACTCCTTTACATCCCAAAACTATAAAGAATCTTTATAGGGCCAAAATGGTGGTAAAAAATTGTATTTCATTACATGGGCAAGGCAATAGTAATTCTAGGGTGATTCGAAGTTCAACGGTTCACTTAGTCTTAAATTCAATTCATCATGATCATCAGCCTATCACAGTCCACAGCTAGACATAGGCCTCCCTAGTTATTCGCCACTTTAGGCATACATCTAGAGGCTTTACCCATAATCGCTGCGCTGGCGCGTGTTAGCGATACTAAAATAATATCTAAATAGAGAATATCTAAATATCTCAGTGGGCCTTCAGGGTGAGGGCGACAAGCGCAATCATCATCATCATCATCATCAGCCTTTTGCAATCCACTGCTGGACATAGGCCTCTACAGGTGTTCGCCACTTTGGGCAAACACCTGGAGGATATACCCATAATCGCCACGCTGGGCAGGCGGGTTGGCGATCGCAGGGCGTAGTTTCCCGCTCCGGTGACGCTGCTGCCCGTCATCGGCCTGTGGTATTTAGCTACGGCTTCAATTGTGATGGTTATACCGCCACCAGTCGGTTGCCAGCGCCTCGTTCGCTATTCGGCAGGACGCACCACGGGCAGGTGAGGTTGGCTTGGAGCGAAAAGGTCGCTCCCTTACGTCCCAACGCAACGACAAGCGCAATGGGTTTGTTCTATTGTGCCTGTCGACCATCAGGTGGAGTGAGGTCATCCTGAAAGCTTTTCTTATAAAAAAAAATAATTAATCACCTCTTTTCAGATTAACCAAAGGCCCAACGAAATTCGAGAACCGAGCGTTCAATTTCCGCGACGAGGAGTTGCGGAACAAGTTCGGAATCGGAACTCCCCGGATGGGCGGCTTCGGGATAAGAGACGTGCCCTTCAACGACAGAAACTTCTCAGACGGCGAGTTCAACGAACGCTCCTTCTCCGACAAAAACTTCAGCGACCCTAACTTCCAAGAGAGGAAAGACGGGAAACTTTCCACGTCCAGCTTCCACAGGGAGAGGGAACGGGAAAACCCTTTAGTCAGTAGGAACAGCTTCAACGGCTTCCCTAGAATAGGAACCAGGGACGGCCACTTCCAAATGACGCCCGACGGCAGGAATAAGAGAGTTTCCGAATTCGAATGCGACATTTGAATGTGTTGTGGCTCATCAGCTATATGTTCCAAATTTTCCTATGGGGTCTCAGAATCAGTTGGATTACATTAGTTTAAGAGTTGACAATAGACTGTTTTGGTACAGTAATTTGTGTCAGCTAATTTAATGAAACTGTTTGGATCTTGGTGATTATGGCTTTACATAGGGGTTAGGTGTTGTGTCTTGATGTATCAGAACTGATTTGAGGATGTATGTTAATCCTTTGCCCGCCATGAAAGACGATAGAAAATCTATTGTTATTGTCGCATTATAAGCGACAGGCGTTCAAAGGGTGAATGTGACGTCGTTTTTATGCTTTATCGTGATGCTAGATGATAATGCTTAGTTGATCAGGGATTGACTGATTTGTCTCATTGAGTTACTTTATGTTAATTATTGCCAAAACACAAAAGCACTGGTTTGGACATTTTTATATTTTTGAACACGTTTTTGAAGGCACACGCGTTGACATGACATGTACGTATAGATTTCAAGTTTCAATTTCAATCAGATTGAAATTCTGTAACTTAGAATATAGTGTTGATATTTTTGTAAATATTTTGTTAATTTATAACAGTATTGAGAGTTTGATGTTCTACGCAGATATTATTGTAAATAATTATGTAGGCAATGTGTATGATTATAAAGAACTGTTTTGTGTGTATATGTGGTAGCTGTTTTACGTAAACATTTTGTGTAAGAAGAGTTATTTACACGTCGTATGCGAAATGTATTTTATTTACTAATTCCTTTTTTTACGTACACTAATGTACATTAACTAAACCAAAATATGCAATACCTACATTTATTCCAAAAAATGTTACTACAAAATGTTTTATAGAGGGATCAGAATGGTGCTAATGTTTTGTTTCACAGTTTATCATTATGATGTAAATATAAATTTTATTATTTTTCCACAATACCTAAATATTTTATGTTTTCCTTAATCCTTCGTGTCTCAGTTCAATATTACTTTCTAGTCTCTAAAATGTAGGATATGATTGGATTTTTAAGACCTGATTTATCATAAGTGTAAAAGATCTATTTTATTATAAATATAAGGATTTATTAAATTGAACATTGTGTATTATTCAAATACCTAATAATGAGCACAAATATTTGCAGTGAAAACAAATAATAATATAACCGGTCAATGCTAAAAAAATTATAAAGTAAATGATAATTCTTATATCTGCACAAAAATAAACCGTCTCTCCTTCTCCTTTAGGTCTTTAACTATTATATAGAAAAATAACATTCTGATAGATTAACTATGCGATTCGTTTTTACATCCTCTTTCATCCAGCAACCCGTAGGCTGGTCAGGGTAAAAATAAAGAAGGGGTTTTCCTAAATGACCACGATGACAGCCAAGACCCGTGTTGTCTCCCTTATCACGGGACTACGAGGGAGCGAAAGGCTCTCTCTCTCTAGGAAAAGATAATAAATATATCAGACAACATCACATACATTGCTCCTATCCCAATGTAAGTAGCTTAAGCACTTGTGTTATGGGTATCAGAACAACGAAGGTACCACAAATAAATAGGACTTAAATACAAATATAAACACCCAGACACGGAACAAACACAAGTGTTCATCACACGAATGTTTGCCCTGGGTGGGAATCGAACCCACGACCCTTGGTTCAGAAGGCAGGGGTCACTACCAATTGCGCCACCGAGCCAGTCAAAGCAAGCAATACTCTGCTTAGGAGCTCCTGGTCTCGACTTTTGGACGGACGTTGCCCCAGATGCATCCGGGAGGACGTCACGGCCGATGTTTCCTATAGGAGGCTACTGAAGGGACTTGAATTAAGAAGCGCAGACCATACCGCTAAAGCTATAGGTGTCAGAGATATTTTATTTCTTTACTCATTGTAAATAGAGGTCTGGGAGGAACGGTAGTGAAACCGTCAACACTACCCAATTTAATTTAAAAGTAAGTAGATAAGAGTATTTAAGAAACACCCTAACCCAATGTGCGTCATAAAAACTACCTCTATTGAACCGATATCATCAAGGACAAAATGGACGAAGACTGGCTCGGTGGCTCATTGGTAGTGACCTCTGCCTTCTGAGCCAAGGGTCGTGGGTTCGATCCCCACACATTACAAACATTTGTGTGCATGAACATGTCTGTTTATATTGGTCTGGGTGTTTTCTATGTATAATATGTATTTATTTACAAAAAAAAATGTATCTAAGTAAGTTTATCAGTTGTCTAGTACCCATAGTACAAGCTTCGGCTTAGTTTGGGGTTAGATGGCGCTGTGTGGCCCAGCGTGGCATGTCTTGGGTTATTATTAAAATTGCGGGAACGAGCTATGTTTTAGGTACCACTACTATAATAACTAAACATTTAATCTATACTCTCTATAAGTACATCAACGGAATGTTATGTCGAAATAGCAATTGTGCTAGTGTAACCACATTCACTACATAATTCAACTATCTACCCTCGAATTATTTCTATGACGCAAATTTCAATTTGCGAATTTCCTAAGATCGTTAGATGTGCATTTGTGGCAATTTAGTGGCTATCAAACGTAATTCGATGTTATTGTTAGAAATATAAAGTCTAAAATGATATTGAACAAACGTAGTCTTGTAAAAGATAAAGAGGAAACCATTTTGGTATTAAAAGCTTGCGGCGAGAGAATATGACGAGTTACTTTCTTTGTGATTGAGGTTTTATGCTTTTATCGGGTATTGTTCGCAATGAAGCTATTAGTGTACAGGTTGTCTTAAATGATGGAACACGTTTAGACCTTCCTGAGTTTAAAGGTTATTTAATGCCTGCACGGTCATAACGAAAAATTGACGCACGGTAGCTACCTTTCTAAATTATAAAAGGACTTTGATTTTGTACCTACTTCCGCTGCGTTTCACACACATTGTACTTTTGCGTCCGAACTATGCCTTATGACCATTAATATCAGTCAGGAAACGGGCAGCAGCTTACAAAGGATGTAAGGGAGCAGCCAATCATCTTTTCCCTCCAAGCCAACTTCACCAGCACGTGGTGCATCCTGCCTAATAACAAACGAGGCGCTGAAACCGACTGGTGGCAGTATAACCATTATAGGTAATTGAAGGCGTAGCTAAATACCACAAACCGATGACGGGCAGCAGCGTTACCGGAGCGAGTTGCTATGCCCTGCGATCGCCAACCCGCCTGTCCAGGGTGGCGATTATGGTTATATCCTCCAGATGTTTGTTCAAAGTGGCGAACAACTGGAGAGGCCTTTATCCAGCAGTGGACTTCAATAGGTTGATGATGACGATGGGCATTAGCGTATACCTTACGTATAAACTTACTGCGGTCGCAAACACGCCTTCCAGGCGTGGTGACTAAAGGCGAAGCCCCCTAATGAGCATGTTATTGAGAGATGCCTATGTCCAGCAGTGGACGTCTTCAGGCTGATGACGGTGATGATGATGAGCGAGCATTGAGAAGCAGTTATATAGCCCTACTCGATTTTTCATAAAATGTTGCCTTTATCCATCTAGAAACAAGGAATTTGTCCCGATTTGAGAACACTGTAAATCCTACATACTATCCAGGGCTCCTCTCCTCTATACCCAGGTATAAGAGGATTAAAATCAAGATTTTTATTAAACACCCTGTGAGCTGCAGATAGCAAACAAATCTGTCGAAGCGTAATGCGCGGTCGGGTGCGCAGGAGTTGCGGTCGGCATCGAAAGTGCTCACGCCTACACACGGCTAATGGATTTGGTACGCACTGTATTAAAAGGCTAGGCAAAATGTAAATACATTTTATTGTATTATTATGAACTAGCTGTGCCAGCGGCGTCGCACGCGTGTATACCTATCGGGTTTCAAAAATAACGGACTTCCGTAAAATACCTATCTATACCTGGTGCCTTAAGTTAGACCTCTAGCAATACATTGGAGAAAACTGCATTCAATTCCATGCAGTAGTTTTCGTGTGATGCGCGTTCAAACATACAGGTAAAAAGTTCTCCCGTTTTCCCAACACTTCCCGTCACTGCTCTGCTCCTATGATGAAAAGTATACTATAACCTACCCAGGAGTATGAAGAATAATTGCACCAAGTTTCGTTAAAATCCGTCTCTACTGTCTGTCATAGGCCTGTGGTATTTACCTTTAATCGTGATGGTTATACTGCTACCAGTTGTATGCTAGAACTCGTTGAATTATGACGATGATGAGAGGTTCAAAAAACTACCCAACCGTGAAAGTTGTCTGATAGCTAGATCTACACAAGTCAAATACGGAAACCACAAAAGATTGCTCTATTTTTGTCTTTATTTTATCAAGAGAGGGAGTAGGTTGCCTGACGTTCTAATACAAATATCATGAAGCCATCATTACAATAACTAGGTAGTATAGTCAGCCACGTATTATTCACCTCTTGTCACGGTCATCTGTTCATTATAGAGTGTTCAATTGATCAGTACTCTTTTTTACAGTACTACTTCATCATCATCAACAGCCTATCACAGTCCACTGCTGGACATAGGCCTCTCCAGTTGTTCGCCACAGGGCAAACATCTGAAGGATATACCCATAATCGCCACGCTGGGCAGGCGGGTTGGCGATCGCAGGGCGTAGCTTCTCGCTCCGGTGACGCTGCTGCCCGTCATCGGTCTGTGGTATTTAGCTACGCCGTCAATTGTGATGGTTATACCGCCACCAGTCGGTTGCCAGCGCCTCGTTTGTTATTCGGCAGGATGCACCACGGGCAGGTGAGGTTGGAGCGAAATGATGATAGGCCGCTCCCTTACATCCCTTACATACAGTACTACTCACAACATATCTTCCCGTATGATAGAACGCGTAAGGGACTAAACAATCCCTTGTCAGTTGCCACCGTCATCCCAGCCTGTAAGATAGCTCTGATTATTTTTTCAAATTCATGTCGTGATTTTGAAACTTTTTAGTGACAAAAGCGGGACATCGTAAAATACTTATTCCTATATTATTGGAAGTTGTAAAATGAATTTTAAGAATATCAACTCAATTTCTAGTTTTGCATTGTACCTACACCTTTATATTTATTTTGAACGTTGTAATACGAGAAGTAAGAGGACGTTGTAGTAAAAGTAGTAGGGTTTCTTCGGCAGAAGGGTCTCCTGGGTTTTCTGGAAGAGTTAAGCTGGTAAGAGTTTTCATATCATAAGAAATACAAAACCTACCTCATGTAGCGTAAAACGGTCTAACTAACTAACTCACCATTTTCCGTAACCGAAGGTAGAGTCGTCTTGATGTACGTGATGATTCAGAACAGTAGGTAAAAGAATATGTTTCAATTTTTTTTCTCTACTATAAAAAAGTATTTCATTAAGGTTTTGTTATTCCGACTGTACATCGAGCGTGTCGTGGTTAATTATTGTAGAGTACTTATGCTGATTGGAACGGTGTCCACGGTCTAGATGACTCGTAATGATCTTTGAGGAACATTTGTCTTGCACTAGCTTCTACCAAGCTAAAACTATTTTTACTATCAAAATGGTTTTATTCCGTGGATGAATATTTGAAGGAATAATTTTAATAATACAACTGTGACGATCTTTAATACATTACAATGCCCGAAAAGGGCGACTAAATTCTAAAGAACCTATGATGTATTAAGACCAAAATGTATCACTAAGTCTGTAATAAAGAATTTTCTTCGCCTGCATAGAATAAATGATTTGATTTGATTTGAAGACATGCCACGCTGGGCCACACAGTGCCACCTAGCTCCAAACTAAGCCAAAGCTTGTACTATGGGTACTTTTTTTTTTTTTTTTTTTTTTTTGTTTCACCAGGGAGAAATGCAGTTTACGCATACCCGCTGCCCGGGGGAGCAGACGGGTTATGTGGGACTCGCTCCGCGTCGGCAGAGAATACCCACTAAAAAACCCTGGTTTGCACCGTCTAATGCGCCTTGGGCGACAGCAACGCGGGTCCTCAACTATAACGCCGCGAAGCTGTCAGCGCTGGTCTGCTAGGCAGACTCGGGCTGGCCCCCCCACTTGGGGCAGCCTAGAGGTCAGGCCCGAAAGGGCCGTCCCTCTCCTCCAAGGACGGAGTTCGTGCAATACGTGGCCGGCACCCCCGTGCCGACCTCGCGGAACTCCGTCGGGCGTGCAGCCGCCGCCGCACGGTGGTTTTTTATTGTGGTTTTCTCCACTTGAGCTCGCGCCCCCTGGTCCCGACCGAAGTCGGGATAACAGGCGGTTTTTTATTGTGGTCTCACTCCACTCGGGCTCGCCAGTCAAGGCAAGCCCCCTGGTCCCTCCTGCGAGGGGAAACAGGTTGCACGGCGACCAGTCCAAAAGGACCATATCCGACGACCACGAGAACCGTGGCCATCGGACCCGCCGCGCCGCAGTGATCCACTGCCATCCCACGCCGTCAAACGGCTCATCTGGTAAGGCGGCAACGGTCGCAGAAGACAGGGAGGACGGCAACGATAACACCGCGAGGTCCCCCGAAGGGCACTCCTCTTCCTCTGCGACCATCGCCGACAAACCGGCGCAAATGCGCCCGACAACACGTCTCTCACCAATCGGACAAACGCCCCGCCATTGGGAGAGACCCACAGGCCAAAAGGCCCCCATCTTGGGTAAGGCGGCAACGGTCGCAGAAGACAGGGAGGACGGCAACGATAACACCGCGAGGTCCCCCGAAGGGCACTCCTCTTCCTCTGCGACCATCGCCGACAAACCGACGCAAAATGCGTCCAACACGTCTCTCACCAATCGGGCAAATACCCCGCCATTGGGAGAGACCCACAGGCCAAAGGCCCCGTCTAGTGTGCCTAAGCACTGGCCGTGGAAGGCGTCGCTCCCCAAACGACGCCAACGCTGGCCCCCGGAGCCACGCACAAGTGCGTGCTCCCACAGGGAATTAGCCGTCGGGTAGTAGGTGAACGACTTCTACTACCCGCCGTTGCCCGGGGTACGCCGGGCCGTCAAAGACGACCACGCGTGGAGGCTTCCCTTGTTGTACCCCGTACTATGGGTACTAGACAACTGATAAACTTACTTAGATACATTTTTTTTTGTAAATAAATACATATTATACATAGAAAACACCCAGACCAATACAAACAGATATGTTCATGAACACAAATGTTTGTACTGTGCGGGAATCGAACCCACGACCCTTGGCTCAGAGGGCAGAGGTCACTACCAAATGAGCCACCGACTCTGTCGAAGAAGTACCCAGGTAAACGCTGCTGCCCGTTTCCTGATATCTCCTTAGTCGTCTATAACGACATCCGCGGAATATTACACGGACGTAAAGATATAATCTTTAGATTTTCAAGGCGAGAGTGAATCGATTTTTGTTGGGTGAACGCACTCCGAGATAGAGAGATGTAGCGCGAATTAAAGGAGGCCTACGTTCAGCAGTGGATGGACCAGGGCTGTTGATTGATGGACTGAGAACGCTTCATCGTAAGCTCAAACGCCATGTAACATCAAGCGACTCGGCGACTGTACTTGTACTATACCTACTACACCTTTAAAATCGATAGTCATTGGATACGTAGATAATGCATGAAATAAGATATAGCCGACTATAACAATAGATTATGATGACTTTTCGCTAAGGTTGACTATACAATAGTATCTGTTGTCAAAAAATAACTTTCTAAATGAGCATACAAATGAACAAAGGCAAAAATCATTGGCATTAATCTTAGATTATAAATAAAATTACTATCTAGATAGGTATATTTTATTGTCTCGTAAAAAATATTTACTGCAAATAAACAGACATTATTACATTCCAAGAGAATTTCGTTTTTACATAGCAGATTAATTTCTGACGATTTGTCGCCGACGATTTTTTGCAATCAATTTCTACAAATCAAGAATATCTTGTCCGTGCGGTGATGGATGAAGGTTGCAAATCACGGCTCAAATTTTTTCCGTTGTTTTCGTGAGAGTCAACTAAGGGATTTCAGCTTTTTAGTCATTGGTAGAGCCCACCTGCCTGGATAGCTACCACCAAACATTCGGCGAAACAGCCATAGAGTGACTTCGGTCGCGTTATAGAATCAGTCGATGCAGAGAAATTCTGATGGTGGTGATTGATTTTTATCGGTTAGTTGTCCCTTGCCTTAGTGACTTGGCTTCTTTTTCCATCAGGCGACAGGAGGCACCTATGTCTATTAAGAGAAAAAGATTTTTTTTAAATAATTGATTGATTCCTGTTATTTCCTGTGTATGCTGTGTTTCCGTTAGTTTCAGTACTGTGAGAGACGCAACGCAGACGGCTGGTGAAAATATTTTGTCGTTAGTTTGATATAGTAGAAGACGAATGCAAGAAGCCACTCAGCAATGGACTGCAGTGAGCTCATGATAGTTCATGGTTTTTTGAACATCATCATCATCATATCAGGCTATTGCAGTCCACTGCTGGACATAGGCCTCTCCAGCTGTTCACCACTTAGGGCAAACATCTAGAGGATATACCCTTAATCGCCATGTTGGGCAGGCGGGTTGGCGATCGCAGGGCGTAGCTTCTCGCTCCGGTGACTCTGCTGCCCGTCATCCGCCTGTGGTATTTAGCTACGAACAAAACATTTCTGAACAAAACATGTATAAACAAACATAGTAATCTAAGTTACATACTCTTGTAATCGTTATGTGCATTGAAGTAAATCTATCAATAATATTATTAATTTGAAATTAAATGATAAATGTTTATTAGGTATGGCTAACTTTTATGATACGAGTAGTGGTTTGTTATATCCACCATATAAAGCTTACAAATAATTGAGGAGAATAAACATTTTACGCACAACAATAACGTAATAATAACGTTATCTATGGGATCCGACGCGAAGAAAGTTAATCTATTGGAACAAGTAACATTGCCGATGTAATACGCGACCTCAAACTTTCGTAACAATGTCATAACACCTTATAGAGTGTGAAAGCATCTTTGCTTCTAACGAAAATTGTACCATCATCGCCTCGCTTCATTAGCAATCTCAATTCAACCTCGATGAATAAAAATACCGTTAACGTGATAGCGATAAGGTTCACTTTGGTTCCGATTCCGTTTTGCGGTAGCACGGTTGAATTGGCTAATCAAATTCTTCGAGAAATACGCAACGGGATTTGTTAGGGCTATTGTACAGTACAATGATAAGAGGATGACATATCAAATTGTGACCGATGTATGAGGTATGACCCTAAGGAGAAAGTCGCTAGTTCCGGCACAATCTGACACCTGTAAATATGAGATGAGAGTGTATGTTTGTGTGTGTGGAGGTTCGAGCTCACTCCGTCGGCGCGCGAGGAAAGCGACGCGCGCATACGCAGCCCAACTGATTTACGCGAACAATACGCTTTTCTAAAACATGTGAATTGTGCGCGTGCGATTTTGAATTATGCTAAATAGAACTAATTAAAAAATAGAACACAAAATGGCGTGCAGATCTTTCGTTGGTGTTTTGTTCGTGGTGGCCTGTCTGAAGGCGGAGGACGATTTGAGGGACTTCGACTTTTCTTCGGACGAGGTGATGATTGCGCAGGAGTCGAGGCACTACCAGACGTTTGTGAAGCCTCCGGTGAGGATAGTGAAGCCGACGGGGATTACCAACTCTCACAGGCCGCAGTACAATTTGGATTCCTTCGAGGATGACTTGGAAAAGTTGGAGGATTTGTTTGAGACCACGACGAGGAAGGCGGTGTCGTATAAGCCGTCGTACAAGATAAGGTCGAAGGAGAGTATGATAAAGGATGCTGTGTTGAGGGCGCTGGAGCGGAAGGACCACGTGGGCAAGTTCGCGCAGATCCTGCCCATCATCAGGGCGATGTCGGGCAGCCAGCGGGTGGCGCTGGCGTCGCTGGTGGCCAGCCAGGTCACCACTCCGCCTGGACGAGCTCCCTTGAATCTTGCACAGGTATGTAGTACTCTTTACGGTATATACCTGCTCTTTTATATACATAATTCAATGGGACGATACGACCGGTCGGAGATCAAGCCATTTCAAAAAGTTTGTTTCTTATATTGACTCGACCCAAGTGTGTGATCTCCTTGGAGAATAATCGAACCATGGAACCAATTTCGATGATATCCGATTGTTTTTCATAGTAGCTCGACATAATTATTCATTAGTGAAATAGTTTATTTACTTTAGTTGTCGTCATATTTATCATATAATTTATTATTTTATTATAAGTAGATATGTGTATTATTAATTGATATCATGTATGTATGTATTGAAATATATATTAGTTTATTCTATACATATTGTAAGATTATATTATGTATGTTGCTGTATATATATGTATATTTATAGATTTGTATTTAATTTATTTTTATTACATATTATTATTAGTCTTTGTTTTTCAAACTTTTTTGGCACACTACCTTAATATTACTTTCTGCTTAGCCCAATGGTTGACTGGTAGAGAATGCCTATGTGGCATTAAGTCCGCCTTTTGTACACTTATTACTTGTGCAATAAAGATTAAATAAATAAATAAATAATTGCTATCCTACGCCTGATGGAAAGCGAAAGAGAAGCCCAAGTCGCTGTGACAACGGGCAAGTAACTTGTCAGTTACCTGTCAGTTGCCACCGCCATGCCTGCCCAAGCCTAACCCCCACGAGCTCCGAAAACCCTACTCACCGGCAGGAACACGAACCGGAGGTCATTTGACTGCGGTATTCTATAGGGTGGAGGTCCTTCCCCGGACGGGCGGCTCAATTCGAGCAAAGATTCGCCTACCTCTCTTAGATTTGAAAGCATGTCGCACGAGGCTGGGTTTGGAAGCGTTCCCTCCCGCACGAAAGCCGACCTAAACCACTAAGCACTGACGCTCTAATAATCGAAAAGGCGGTGTATAAAATCAAACAAACTTCCGTTGTATCCTCAAATGATTTACATACTAAGTAGTATTTTGTAGCTTCCACATTGCATAAGCGAGCTTTTACTTCCAAGGAGACACAATTTATAGCTCATAAAGATTTTTGAAAGTAAAACGAGCGGCGACAACTGACATCTTATGTGACGTATCAAAAAATCTTTTTCCAAAACTTCTTACAGTGTTCCGTAGATCACATTCACGAACCATTATACATATTATAGTTTCCTTATGTCCTTTTGTATTCGGCTTATCCTTCAAAAGTTTAGAGGTATAAAGTCGATATTTTCAAGGCTGATTTTATAATTTTTTTAAGACCACTTAAAACAATGTGAGGTCGTTGAGATTTTTTGAATGATATAACACAGAGCTTTTTAAGCCTAAAGTTAATAAGCTTATTCTTTTTAAATAAAAAGAATAAGCTTATTCTTTTTAAATAAAAAGAATAAGCTTATTGTATAATGTAAATACATTGGGTAATATCTTACCCGAGATCAAACGCTTTCTTTGAAAATTTCCAAAAAAATGGAATGCAAAAACGCAGTATTTGACGCAGTTTGCGTCTTCTAATCTATCTAATTATATTGGTACCTATCTATCAAACTCCCAAGTATTATAAACAAGATCAACGGTCAATTGACTGCACAAATGCAATTTAAAAAACTCGTTTGCGATCGCGAACACGTTTACTATGGCACCTTATGTAATAAACTAATTTTGATTCAAAGTTATTCAATAGCTTGATTAATGTTAACCAGTATTAATCCTTTTCCTCAACGAATGTGTAACATAATATTTACTTAATGTTAAAGTTGTCATTTGTGATTAAAAAGTTATATTTTTATGTCTTTGCCATTTTTTGTCACAATATTTTGTTTCGCAGTAAAAAACAACGATTACATTTTCTAAAGAAAACATTTTTAATTTATAAGATAATCAAGAAAAATCTAACAAAGACATGAGTCAGTATTCACATGTATGCAAAAATAAAATTAGAAAACCTTAACTTAGGAATCACAATGTACCAAGTTTGCTATTTAATTACCAGTATAATTACTACTCGTATTGAAGAGATTGTAAACAATTGTGTTCAAAGCACATACTCGTATTTATAATTTCCTCACGGTGTCTCTAGGTAATCAAAGATTTATTGTACACTTTCTCATTACGTTATTTTAACTAACAATTACAAATTGAGGCTGACCTCAACGTTCGTCCATATATTCCGTCAATTAGCGGGATGTAAGGGAACCATCGTCTTTTCACTCCAAGCCACCCTCACCTGCCTATGGTATGTCCTGCCGAATAACAAACGGGGCAACCGACTGGAGGCGGTATAACCATAATAATATGTAACTAGCTAAATATCACAGACCGAGGAGCGAGGAGCTACGCCCTGCCATCGGCAACCCGCCTGCCCAGCGTGGCCATTACGGCTAAAGCCGTTCTGTTTGAGCAAAGTGGAGATCAACTGGAGAGCCTATGTCCAGCAGTGGATAAAGTAAAAATATAATGTCATGACGCACAGGGAGTTGAAGGTCCTGGCGGAGTCCAGGGAATAATGGAAATTGCTCAAGAATTTATCTAATTCAAAGAAAATCCTCTGAATTAGTTAGGTAACAGTATTCAACTATACTTCCTTCTTCTTTCTATACTGTTCTTTATGAAAAATTCTTACACGATAATCGCCTACTTTGAATAAGCTTAATACCCAACTTTTTGTCATGCTAATTGTAGTAACAAAAGACAATTTTCTAATCAGTTGTCGGTGAAAACACAACTCGTTGTCTATGGAAAAAACTAATAATCTTAAGCATTTTCCGTTCACATGGATAATTGCAACATGTATTAAAGAAATGGTGGTGCAAAAAGGTTTTCGTTGTGGGAACTAATTCTCTCTGGCTTATGATAAAGTGGAACAGTTATCGATCTCGAGCACACAAATGTATCAAGGATAGAACGGCCTTAATCTTGCACTACTCGTATTATGAATGTTTTCTAATACGTCAGTTTGACCTGCGGCACGTTTACTGCGATAGTCTGCTGGTGATAATGATGATGTGAGTAGCTTCACACCCTCATCACCTGCGATCACCAACCCGCCTGCGTGGCGATTATGGGCAAAGCCTTCAGACGTTTGATCAGAGTGGCTAGCAGCTGGAGAGGCCTGTGTCCAGCAGTGGACTGCGATAGACTGTTGTTGTTGATAATGAATCCGTAGCATACTCTCCAAAATGCAAGCGAGAGAAGTTCAAAAGTCCAGCAACCTTAGGATGGTGATCAAGACTTAACTGTCTATTAATTTCAACGAAACCAAAGCTACTATCAAAGACAACTCAATCGCAAATTCATATTGACAAGTCAGCAAAAAGCACAGCTCAAAATTTATGACAGACCAGCGAACTTACGACGGTGTTCAAGACTTAACTTTTAATTTCGTCGAAACCAAAGTTTCTATTAGAGAATTTAGAGATTACTCAGTCGTATATCAGCTAGTCAGCAAAAAACACAGCTTAAGTTATAAGATAGACCAGTAAACTTAAGACAGTGATCAAGACTTAACTGTCTATTCAATACGACGGCCCAAAGCGTCTATTTGAGATTACTCAGTCACAGATTCATATCTGTAAGTCAAAAAGCACAGCTCAAGTTTTTTTTTTTTTAATTTATTTATTGGCTAAACATTACATTAATTTAACAAATTAATACAGTATTCGAAAACCACTGAGGTTTATATTGATACTGCTGATGTTCGCATCTACACAATGAGTGAAATAATTATTAGTTAAAAGACAGACCGGCAATCTTACGACGGTGATCAAAACTTAACTATTAATTTCGTCGAAACCAAAGTTTCTATTAGAGATTACTCAGTCGCATATCTGCAAGTCAGCAAAAAGCACAGCTTAAGTTATTGCAACATTGTCAATGAACGTGCGCTCAATTTGTTCACAAAGAGATATGCGTGAAAATTATGCGGTTAGCAAAAAACGGCCCCGTTCCGACCGCTGTGCAACTCTCGAATACACTTTGACGTAAATCGCATGATATTGCTAAAACTAACTCGAAATAAGAATCTAAAATGTACTATTCTCCTTTTGGAGAACGATCCGTAACGAACATTGGTAGCGAAGAATAGAAAATTGTTCTGAATCATTCGACTGGTCCGGTGGATCTTTTCGTTGATATTTCCTTCCCAATTGTAATACTTTACGAAAACGCCTATCTTCTAAATGGTTTAGTAGATATTGGACCTATTCGTGAAATGACTTGCATTCGTTTATTAAGGAATTATTCGCGAAATGCCTCATTCTTCAAATGCCCTATTCGTAAAATACCCTATTCTACTTTGGACTTATTCGCTAAATGACAAATCCTAACTTATAACTTGAACAAGATAAATTACATTAGGTAAAACTCTCGACTTTGGCTTCTGCTGAAGTTTAGTAGTGGTAGAGATAAGAGAATGCCTATGCGGCATTAAGTCCGCCTTTTGTACACTATTTCTACTGTGCAATAAAAATTAAATATATAAATAAGTTTGGGGCCGATTGAAAACAAATTATTTATTATGGTTATAATTAATTTGCAAACACACTTGCAAACCATACACAACAATCAGTTAGTAGCCGTTCACAGAACGAAAAGCTGGTCCGAAACGATTAACGCAATAAAGTCAGTATCTGAGTCGAAATTGGGAATGTGAACCCCGCTAGAGGGTGTGGTCATCAACACAAAAAAGTACCTATCTAAATAATCGTAAAATACCAAAGTAAATTGTACAATTTGGCACGTTCCAAATTTCAAATCGATCCTTTTGTATAAAAAGTTTTAAAAATTGGTTTTGCAATTAAAGATTACGAAGCGACCAATAGGAATGGAAGAAAAGTTGGTAAATTCGTAGTTTAGTAACTTGTTACTAATGGTGTTGCATTTGGCGAAATTCCGAAAACTGTTCTGTGAAACAGCCGTATAATCAGCGTGTACGTGAAATTATAGATTAAGATTTGTAATTTTATATTTAGGCCTAGTTACTATAGTTGCTGATAAGTCGACAAGAAGGCGCGTTGTGTTGTGTAAGATCTTGCTTAAAATGCGGACAACGACCGAGAATCGAATCCAAATCTTCTGATCGGTCGCTGGAAAAATTAATATTTGAAATTGACCCTATTTTGAATTATAATTTTTCCAAATTAGTTTGAGGTAAGCATAGGAAGGCATCGCATCATGTTTGCATTGTATAACTTGTGTATCTCATTTTGTGTTGTATAATTTGAACGCTGTAACTAACAATGTTTGTAAAAACATCGTAAGAAAAGTTACCAAAAGGGCTATCGAGTTTCTGGCCGGTTCTTCTAAATACGTTGCGGTAGACATTTTTAACTGTAGGTATTACACGTTTTAAAGTCAAATCATCATTTGGTACTCAAAACTACAAGAGACTCTTTAATTAAAGTAGTAGTAGTAGTTCTGGTGGAGTAACCCTCGCCATCTCCATCCAGTAACTCAAATATTTTCGCAAAAAATAACAATAATAAAATGGGGCAGCAAAAAAATGTTCATCTGATATTAATGTCTTAATAAGCCAACTTATCTGACGTTCCTACGGATATCCATTGCAAGCTAACGGTTATCCAAGCAACCGTGGAGAAGCATCAGCTAAACTAGTTGTATTCAAATATAAATAAGTTCGAAAATTTACGTTATCAATCGAACTTATACTATGTTTCACGATCTAACGATAGTATCTGCCTTCAAATGACCAAAGCCGAGTCTATTTTAAGCCCGCTTTCATTGCGGAGCGCGATGCAAGGAATCCGACCATCTGATCTGGTCCAGCGGTCACCAACTATTTCACCGCCGTCTTATTGAATATTTATCGAGCGCTTGCGCCAGATAAGTATTCTATACAGACCTGAACAGAAAAAAAACAGATAAAATCTATGTATTGCATTTGTCTGTTAATAAACATTTTGTACTTGCGTGTTGAGAGTAAATAGAGATTTTTTTTTATTTAGGCAGATTTAAAATTCTTTGTTTTGTATAGCCGCAATAAATATGGGATCGATAATCTAAAATGAGGTTATCCGACGGAAAACTAAAGTCATCGCCATAGCTAACCGCACCCTACAATCTAAAGGACGGACTAATTACATTTTTTACGGCAACATGCCTATAACATTTTGCAACTAATTTAATAGCAGAACCAGCAAACGTTGGGTGAACAAATTCAGGAGTGTAACCGATTCTCGGCAAACGTAGTTTAGGACGCTCTCAGGAGTGACCACTTGCGCAAGATAACTGGTAAGTGTAGGCCGAAAAAAAATTCAGGATCGATCAGTAGCGAACAATTGGCGAAGCCTATGTCAGTGAATTGTCATGAAAAATTATGACATTTATTCCTTCTGAGTCAAGGTTAGGTTCGATTCCCGAATAGTACAAACATCTGTGTTCATGAACATGCCTGTTTGTATTGGTCTGGGTGTTTTCTATGTTTAAAAAGTAAGTTTATCCGTTATCTAGTACCCATAGTACAAGCTTCGGCTTAGTTTGGGGCTCGATGGCGATGTGTGCCACTGACATTCCACGCGACGTACAAGCGTTTAAATAAACAAATGAAGTGGCATATCATTACGTATCGATTGGGCGGCGGTACGTGTGTCATCAATATTGTAAGTGCCGTTTGGCCGAGCGTTTTGTTAACCGCCCATTTCCGTGCGGACAGCACGCGATGGCTGTAATTCCTTCCTTTCATTTGACATGCAATTGTCTCGAACGTAATGCTTGGATTTTGGTGGTTGTATGTTTGGTGGGTTGTATAGTGTAGGTCATTACTGACAGTTTCTATCTTTAAGACTGGATCGGTGGCTCAATTGGTAGAGATTCCTGTCATTTGAACCAAGGGTCTGGGTTTTTTTTTATATAATAGCTCGACATAATGGCTTCCCTACGCCTGATGGAAAGCGAAAGAGAAGCCCAAGTCGCTGTGACAACTGGCAAGTAACTGGTTAGTTACCTGTCAGTTGCCACTGCCATGCCGGCCCAACCCTTACCCCCCACGAGCTCCGGAGACCCTACTCACCAGCAGAAACACGACCCGGAGGTCATTTGGCTGCGGTATTCTATAGGGTGGAGGTCCTTCCCCGGACGGACAGCTCAATTCGAGCGAAGATTCGCTATGCCCTACCTCTCTTAAGACCGGGTTCGGTCCCCACCCGGGACAAACGTTCGTGTGATGAACACTTGTGTTTGTTTCGTGTATGGGTGTTTATATTTGTATTTAAGTATTATATTTGTGTTACCTTCGTTGTTCTGATACCCATAACACAAGTTCTTAACCTCCTTACTTTAGGAATTTTGCTCCAATCCAATCAGTATGTGATGTTGTCTGATATTTATTTATTATTATAATTACTTATTATTATTAAGCGTTGTTAAGACTATATATTTTATAAAATAAACGTACCTATCTTTAAAAGATAAGGTAATGAGAAAGAAAGATTAACTCTCCGTAAAAGGTAAACTCGATCGCGTTGTAAAGAATGCAAATTTTCTCTGCTCGAATTATTTTATGAATGAATAACAGTTATGTAACGAACAACGCTTTGCTCCGAATATTTAAAAACCCATAACAAGAAGCGAAAGTGGAGACTTAACCGAATTAAAGATCACTGATCTTATAATAAATTCACCGAAATTACCTACGCTTAGCTGTGTAATCAATCTTAGTATGAAGTACTGTAATTTTCTTTCTTGTGATGTTGTACGAAATTAGATAAAGTATGTTCATATCATCTCATCTGTGTTATATAATTCAGTACCGGTAATTGTCAAGTTGATTCTTTCACTTATGGATCTTTTAAGTTAATTTATTTATTCATTTATTAGTCACACAAAACAGACATACAGTATATACAGTTATGGCAGTACATGTTATGCTACATGAGTTTAGGCTGTATCTCCACTAACATGTGTGAACAGCATGTCTTGACATTGTCGAGCATTATTAATTACATTTAAATTATAGAATGTGTATACATATAATTAAAAATAAAAAAAAAAGGTAGGTACTTAGCATTATTTGATACCAGACAGAACGTGTTTCCATTTTCCGAAACGGGAATGGGAAACACTTGACCCCAACTTGTCATGTTATGTGACCTTACAAACTAAATATGAATTGAATGATAGATACAATTCGTCTGTGTCCTTGTTAGAATATAGCGGTCACCAACTCGCCTGCCAAGCGTGGTGAATAAGACTAATTTTTTTTTTATAGTGGCTCGACATAATGGCTTCCCTACGCCTGATGGAAAGCGAAAGAGAAGCCCAAGTCGCTGTGACAACGGGCAAGTAACTAGTCAGTTACTTGTCAGTTGCCACCGCCATGCCGGCCCAACCCTAACCCCCCACGAGCTCCGGAAACCCTACTCACCGGCAGAAACACGACCCAAAGGTCATTTGACTGCGGTATTCTATAGGGTGGAGGTCCTTCCCAGGACGGGCGGCTCAATTCGAGCGAAGATTCGCTATGCCCTACCTCTCTTAATTTCTTCAAATAACAATTAACATTGAAAATGAATGAAAATGAAAATTTGGAGGAGTAGACCATTTAATCAGAAGTAGACTAGTTTCCACAGGTAGGACCTGCCATATTATATACCTTCTTGAATACAGTATCTACATTGAAATTAATAAAAATGTGTATCGCAGGCATTGCACTCGAGGTTTAAATAAATCTTATCAGTTATTATTAGTAGTAGCTACTCTTTAAGTTTCCTGTCAACAATTCCCATCGTGTCATTATTGGCAGCAATAACCATTTATCAAGAGTGAGAATGTCCGCGAAACAATAAGCTATTATGTCAACGCAGTTTGACCTCTTGACAATACCGTCCGTCATATAATGATGATGAATTGTTAGTGACCATAAAGGTTTTACCTAGTTATTAACACCTAAGATTAGTTACAAATAGGTACCAATTGTTAAGAATAGTGTACTTTTCATTAATTTTTAAATTACACTTCTCTGTAATAGAAAAAGTTGCCGACCTCACTTCATGCAACAAAAAATCCTTACTCTGCCTTCTTTATGTATACATACTAGAAACTGCCACTTTTGTAAAAAAAGAACATACATCTCTATGAACACGACAAAAATCCCCGCCGCCCCTTTAATTTAGTCTTACCTGTACCACTGTTAGAAATGTATAAAAATAGCCCACAATACCGGAGCATCAAAATATTTAACCAACTCCCAACTGATCTAAAGTGTGAAACCAACGTAAACATATTTTACAAAAACTAAAGACCATTCTCACAAACCAATGCTAATACACCATTCAAGAATACTTCGAAAATAAAATAAAATAAATATTTAATTAATGCCTGTGTATACTTATGTTCTCGTCTATCTTTAGATCATAACAATAGTTTACATATATGTATAAGACAATTCGTAAGTTACCTGAATTATTTCTCTGTGTACCAAATCATAAATGTTGCCATACCCTTACAGGGTCTATGTTGTACTAGTTAGTAAGTGTACTTTGTATGTGAACTATCTATAAACATGATACTACTAGGCAAAAATTGCTAGAGGCCTCAGGAGGTAGGTAGATATAAATAAGGTAGATTAGTTCAGTGGATAAACCGTGACGGATATAAGTTTCTTAAGTAATTAATTACATCATCCTATCCAATTGTAGTCTACTTAAGGGCATAAGCTTATCTATTTGTTTCACACTTATCTCGATTTTGCGTTCTTTGGCTTCTCGTACCTGACAGCCGTAGGTACTCCAGAACTTTACCCCAATTTTTTTCGGTCATAAAAAGTACATAACAACTAATGTAATACTACGCTTACTCTTTATTATTTAACAAAAATGGTCTTCAAAGCAAATTTGATAAAGTCCGTGAAAAGGTCAGGGCGATGAGAAAACCTAGTCCCACTTACGAGACAAACACTCGAACTGTTTTGGGCACAAATATTCACTATAACGGCCTTTGATAGTATCTATGCATTAATTTCTATTATGAGTATTATGTATTGTGGTTCTGTGGCCGCGAAATAATCTCAGCTAGGCGCTGGACAATGACATCTGTAACTTGGAACAATGCGTAGCTAAATATGTGTTTTTTTTTTAATCTAGCTCTGCAAAATAATCAATAGTTAGTTTATATGATTCACGGTCCTTTAATATGGATAATTTGGCTACCATACGGTCATTTACATGTAAATAACAATAATTTAAAGCTTCCAATTCCGTATGCGGCGGTAAAGTCCTTAAATGTATATGTAGAACTCGTCGTGTTCTGAAGCAGAAGAAGTTCGACTTAAATTAAGATTTTTATCATTAACATCTAATTCATTTATTTTCTAATACATAAAATTAAAGTGACAGTATACCTACCTACATCTTGACACTGAAATCCTTGGGAATAAAAATAAGATGTCTCAAACCATCCATTTCAGTTCCATAGATCTTATCAAATCTTCTCTACAATTTCCAAAGTAAATTTAATGTACAAATTAAAATATCGATAACTCTAAACTGACGAGTCAAATCTTTAATTTCCAGGTGAGATCAATGTTCGGTAACAACTCAAACACCACAACAGACCTCATGCTGCCCATACTCCTCGACATGGCGAACCTCATCCGACGCGCCGTCAGGTCCGGAAAGACCTCCAGAGAAGTCAGGATGCCCATGCCTGCACCAGCACAACTCCTCAGACGCTCATTCACTGAAGACGACACAGACGATGAACCAGAACCCAAAATTGAAAGCAAAACACCTATCACACTACTGCGCAGTCGTAGAATACTACCAAGTGTAGCGAACAGAACACAGGCCAAAGATAAATCTAAAGCACAAGATCACAACAGAACCATTTTAGTTGCAAATGACACGAAACATGATAATATAACAACAGACAATGATACTCCTCAGATAGATGCATCTGTAAGTACACTTTTTATTAGCAAGCATGTAATTTATGCTGATGCCAATGAACAAGTAACAGACCAATAGTCTAGAGTAGTAAAACATAATGTTATTAATGACACGACACTTACAATATTCTATTACAAGCTAATAAAGATGCAGAGTGTGAAAAAGTACTAACTAATAGTGAAATAACACGCATGTATAGAGTAATTATTAGATAAGCAGGAAAAGCAGTCGATAATAAGAAATATTAACTCTAAGAATAAAGTCTTGATAATGTAATCTGTCTAATTCATTCAGCACATCTATAGAATCCAGATGGCAAAAAAGTATAGGCTATTCAAAAAAGAGACGTGCCTAGGAATAAATTAATCCCTATCTCTGAGGAACTAAATTGTAGGATACAATAGTGACGTAAAGCCTTTTTACTAGGGTTTGTACATTTCATTTGGTAGAAATCTGGACGCAGAATGGTAGAAACGAACCAGATTTTATTCGGTACTAGGTTTGAGCTCTCTTTTGCATCGAACTGACCTCGACTGTAATAAATCAGAGGTGCGCTTTAATAATTCCGTGTTACTCGATCGATATTGCCGTCAATCGATCAGTACATACTAGTTTTTATGAACTATACTAAATTATTGTTTGAAATCGTAATTTCAGAAAAATGAGTCAAGATCACCACCGACAACATTGCCTACGCCCATACTTCGGGGCAGGTCAGCCAACCTCAGGACTCTTAGCGACAACGGCACCCAAGATTTGACAGCAGACGCCACCAATCAGACAATTTCGCAAGACCTGCCTGTCGCTGAAAAACTGAGACTACTTAACAGACATGTGGATAGAAAAGGTTTGTAATCTAATGATCATCTATCTATTTATTTATTTATTTAATTATTGCACATGTAACATACTAGAATTGTACTAGTGAAATACCAGGTTTTCTACTGCACAGCCCCAAAAGTCGTCGATGCAGATGCGAAATATACATAATTTCAGTCATTAGTATTTAATCTCTATTTTGATTTGTAGTAAGGGAAGATAGATACAACTGGTTCTGATCTGGTCTGGTGTAACTTCCATCTAGGTAATTTTGAATTTCCAATTTGATCAGAATCAATTTCCAGAATCACCAAATGGTGGCCTGGTGACTTTGATTAAATTGTTTTTTACTGGCAAAGCCAGTACCAATTGTTGGCCCGAACACAATTCTAAGCCTCTTCATATTACTTATTACTTTTTATGATAATCGTCACTATCACGGCTCTTCTACACACCGTCTATGTACTGTTTTTTTATGTCACATACAACAAACATTCGAATTTGAACCTTCTATTGCCCCTCTTCGATGAATGCCTTCTCAGAATCTTTCCATCTCTGTCTAAGCTACTATCCAATCTAGTTTTATATGTAGTTTATTACTCGACCCATTTCACAGAAGGACGATTTTACCAAGGTCGTGATTAGATATCTCGTCTAAGTAGTGATTAGATATCTCGAAGTAATTTTACTCTCACCAAATTTCAGGAAACCTGATCCGTCGTGGGACTTATCCACCAAAACCATCCTTAGCGCGCCGGACGACCGCGGAGCCGACAATGAGTCCTGTCACCAGGAGACGACCTGCCCCTCCCAGGAAGCTGCCCACTCCGATAGACCAGGCCAAGTGCGAGCTGTTCACCAACACTTTGTGTTTGCATGCTGAAGATTATCCCACGTAAGTTAGTAGTTTTATGTCTGTGTATGTTTATGTATCGACAGGCTCGGTGGCTCATTTGGTAGTGACCTCTGCCCTCTGAGCCAAGGGTCGTGGGTTCGATTCCCGCACAGTACAAACATTTGTGTTCATGAACATGTCTGTTTGTATTGGTCTGGGTGTTTTTTATGTATAATATGAATTTATTTACAAAAAAATGTATCTAAGTAAGTTTATCAGTTGTCTAGTACCCATAGTACAAGCTTCGGCTTAGTTTGGGTCTAGGTGGCGCTGTGTGGCCCAGCGTGGCATGTCTTGGGTGGCATGTCTTGGGTTATGTATTTTTTATTGACTATTCGGCTATTGCAGTCGACTGCTGAACATCTGCCTCTCTTAATGTTACCCACCACCCTCGATCCTTAAGTTTTCAGGTGGTGTAAAAAATCTAATACGAACACAACATGATTAACTGAGCACCTCCCGTTATCCACCCGAGCCAATTTATAACAGTTGCTTTTTATTAAAGTTGGTTAAGAATAAAAGCATAGGTAGATAAGAACAAGCGCGCTAGTCCGTGGACTTCACTCAGCCTTACTGAAAAACAGCGTCAGTTGCCAGCATGCTGAGTGAGGCCCTCCGTCTTATTTGGTTGTCGCAACAACGGCGTGTATGGTTTTCAAGCTTTGTGTTTTTGCTTTTTAAGTCTCTTTGTGTTTAGTGATGTCCGTTTCCTAATTTGATGCTTCAGCTTACGATTATTCGCGGTTTACATGAGACCATAATGCACAGTTCGCCACGAAGTCTCATCATTAAAGAAACGTAGGATAACTGTTCATTCTACGCACACCATTTGTCCGCTACATACAAGATCATTTGAAGCCACTTTCCCCCGCTATTACGGGAGTGCCGACCATACTCTTACTATCATAAATTCATGGACATTACGCAACGTTGACCTTCGCTTTTAAAGTGACTTCGAAGAGAGTAAAAGTCGCAAAAAGTGAGGTTTTAATGACGTCCGATTGAGGTTGACAGCTATTTGACACAGTACACTTATGAGTATCGTTTGTATAATCATGTGAATCACACTTTCGAGTAAGCTAATTTGATGTAAGTGGAGTATGGTGAAAATTTAGACGGATTTTTGAAAATTTTTGTAGATTTTTGATGACGCCGAATCCCTATTTGGCTTTAAGCATATTCCTAAAAATATTTTCAAGTATTTATATAATTTATCGAAAAACTTGATAAAAATGAAAAATAGACGACATTTTAAAGCAAGAATGTAAATTGTATGGCAATTGACGCGTGAGTAATATGACGGCATATTTATGCCTACGGCTCTCTTGATGTTAATAGGTTGCCGAGAGAGAACCGAAGTCATCGACATAGCTCACCGGACTAGTAGCCTTTTTTGACATTTCAGGGAGGCAATAGTCTCATCTATACGACGCAACAAGGCGGCCGCCGGGGCTCTCCTGGCGGACTACCGGGACCCGGGAGAAGGCGCCGTGGACGGAGTGACTGCCGACCAGGAGGCGAAGTATACCGCTGATCACTACCTTGTGTCTAATAGGTGAGTTTATAGGAATAGAACAGAGTAGAATATTGGAGAACACTACTACACATCCTAAACTTAGCGACTTGGAGACCGCTATAGGCCGCCTGCTGCATTTGGCACCTCCATGTGGCGTAGATTATAACATATGCTTCTTAGGGTTTGTTTCAGTGTCAGGGCAGCATGGGTCTCCAAGGACCCCTGACACCGTCGTATGGCGCTCGACGGAGAGGTCGGGATTTTAGCGAAAATACTCTGCCTCTCCTCCATTTTAGGCAAGGTACCATTTCTCGAGGGCGCCCACAGACATTTTGACACAGCTATATCGTCGTGTCACACTACTCAGGAAATAATCAATTTTGACCTGACTGAAAACCAAACGAGGAAAACTACAAATAGTATAGAATTGTCTCAAAGTTACGCTACCATTTCTGAGCCAATCCTATCGGAGATTTTATGCCAATGTTCAGAACAAAAGATATTAATATAAATAAAATAAGCATTTTCTTTAAAGTTTCAAGTCCATCCCAAACTTTGTCAAACGATTTGAGAGTAGATCCTCCGGGATCTTCTTAGTTCTATCTTCATCACTCTTAAGCCTGACAACCACATCTTACTTCCCCTTACTCACAGACGAGGGGACACCGCCAACCGCGACTTCGCCGGTGCAGGGGAGGCTGGGTTCATGTGCCCCAGCACAGTCAAGTATGCCCGTCCCCAGCGAGCGCGCGCCACGTCAGGCCAGTGGAAGTACATAGTCAACACAGGGGAACATACCCAAACACTACGACTGGAGAAGTGTCTGTAAGTGTCCTTTATTTTTTTATTGATGTTGATGACAGACAAGCAAAGAGAGGTTAAGAGAGGTAGGGCATAGCGAATCTTCGCTCGAATTGAGCTGTCCCGTCCGGGGAAGGACCTCCACCCTATAGAATACCGCAGCCAAATGACCTCCAGGTCGTGTTTCTGCTGGTGAGTAGGGTCTCCGGAGCTCGTGAGGGGTTACGGTTGGGCTGGCATGGCAGTGGCAACTGACAGGTAACTAACCAGTTACTTGCCAGTTGTCACAGCGACTTGGGCTTCTCTTTCGCTTTCCATCAGGCGTAGGGAAGCCATTATGTCGAGCTACTATAAAAAAAAAAGCAAGCCTGCCTGATGTTAAATAGTAACCGCCGCCCATGGACATCAACACTGTCTACAGCCTCTGTCGACCCTGATAAAAGAGATCTCTTTCAATTACGTTTAAAGGACATGATGTGTGATCGGGAAACACCACCAATATAGACTGCGTTTATGTGCCCTAACACAGACTAGATCGCGTAGCTAGCGAGCGCGCACTAGATCAGGCGAGTAGAACATAGTCCACAGGGAGCACTTTCAGACTCTACGGCTGTAAAAATGTCTTTGGGTCCATTTACATGATAGTTCGTCGTTGAAGAAGTCGGTGGATTCCAAAAGATACATCGCTAAATCAGATGTGAGCCGGATGACGTGCCAGCGGGTGCAACCAGATGCAGTTCAATCCTATTTTTTATTATTCTTAGATCACTTTTATGAGAAAAAATAATTGACAGTTTCATAATATGCTTTACTAATAGACCCGATATTGTCGCATTAAGTCACTAACAAGCTAACAATAAGCAGAATTTGACGCTTACATATAACCGTTTGTTTTTATTTTCAGAAAACCAAAAGAATCGTGCACTTATCTGACTGATAACTTCAAGTCCAAATGTGTACAAGTGTACAATTACCACAGACTATTAACCTGGGATCAACAGAATGGTCTCCATATGGATATTTTCAAGGTAAATTCTAATGAAAATGGAAAGTAAATCAAATCAAACGTATTTTAGGTGTGGATTTGCCGAAGCATGAATGTAATATTTTTTAAAATAAATGCTATTGTGCTTATAATAGGCTTTTATCAAACAATAACAAGAGAATTTGATCCATCATGTGATACGCAAACTGATTGACTGCAGATAAATTAGATATCATTCAATTGTATAATTTGCCATTTTCTATTGTCTGGTCAGAGATTCAACTGTATCAGAAAGTGAAAGTTATATGCATATTCCTTTCATATTTACGAATGATATAAGTTTACGACAAAATTAAATGATGATAGTTTGCCCTAAGCATAATAATATATCATACGACGTATGCTTTGTAATTAATCTGAGATATGGTCATTACGACAGACTGACTGTAATCTTACTTAAGGAATGAAGTATATAAAGCTAAATTTTTGTATAACCATATATGGAAAAAACAGGATACTACAGTCATAAATACCTACCATCATTCAGAAATTTAATAATGTAATATAATTTCAGGTTCCTACCTGTTGCTCGTGTCACATAGAAGGCTACAGCGTAGCATTCCCTCCAGTTGGTCACAGAATACACGAGACCTCCAGCGAACACCTACCTGAAGACCTATCCTCAGAACATGGGAACCACGCCTTTGAGTCCGTTCAGTCTTCTATCCACAGACCAACTATCAGCAAATCACCGCCTTTCACACATACAAAGCCTTTAGAAACATTCCCACCATTTAGTGACAATCACAACCTAATATCTGGTATATCATACAACGGAAAATTGCGGGACAATGAAAACGACGAACTCAACAGCGGAAGCTTACCACCATCAAGTCCAATGGATTCTTATGGAAACACCTACTTTCCAGACTCATTCAACCAAGCCACTGCAGTAAGAAATATAAAAAGGCCTCTATCTGCAAGAATTCCTTCAGCTTCGAATAATTTTGAATCAGTCACGTTACCTAGTTATCTAGAACCACCCACACCAGCTGGTCCAGGTTCTTTTACTTTTATAAAAGAGACTCCGAATAAGTACAAGATTACTGGTAGCCAATTCAAAAGAGGACCAGTTAGGCCAAGTCGCAGACCGATTAGAAAGAAGACGTCAGTAGGACCCGACGATTTGATGTCGTCAGGTACATCGGCTGTAGAATCCCTTGACGCTCATTTAGAGTCTATGGAGGATTTTAACGATGAATTGGAGCAACCGGATGTCGGCCAGGCAACTGCAAACGTCAATCCTCCAAAACGAGTGACTATTGCACCCAAACTGCAATCGGTCACAACAGAATTAATTTCTACAACATTTAGGCCACAAGAGCAAACTAATTCTGTTAACGAAAATTTTACATCAAACGGGAAAAGGATAAATTACAATTACCATCCCATTATCGATTTCTTCGGGGAAGATGATAAAGAGATTGAAGATGAGTCAATTGATAGAGAAGACAGTGGGCCTAGTTACATACCTACTGTTCAATCAGAATGGAAACCGATAAATAACCCACCTACAAGAAATGTGCAAACAACTGTCGGGAGAAAAAAACATAAATAATAATTAATTTATTCCTTAGCTACATATATTGTTAAGTAATTGTGAATTTATCATCATGTGTATTATTACGTTAGTTCATACTGTGCAAATATGCATGGCTAATTTGATAAGAAACTATTTTATAAAATTAGTATTTTCACAATTTAAACCAAAACCAAATTTGAAATGTAAATTATTATTTAATTTAATTTATTTGTTATTTATTTAATTAGGTTTAAATGATATCAATGTAAGATTAAAAGACTTGCCAGATAAATAAATGTTACTGATTATGTGTTCGTGTAATTCATTTTTTAATTCTGAATTCTCATTACCAGACTCTTGACTCAAAACTCGAATGTATCAGATGAAAAGAGTTCCTAAGGTTATAAAGTTTATAAAGATAAACTTTTAGTCGAATCGACTTACTTGCTTCTAAATATTATACCTATTATATAATGAAATTAAAGCTTCTTTTTTGAAATAATTTTAAAAATAGTCAATAGCAATTGCACTTCACTGTTTCATAAGTACTGTTACATAGGAAGTTAATTAAAAACTAATGCATTTGTCCAAAGACCACTTCCAATATCGAACACAACAAAAGTGAAAGTATTAGGCTTTTTACCGAGTTGAATGGTCGAAACGTGAAGTGATAAAGGGGATCAATTTATTGGTAAATGGTTTGCTAACACCACAATAATGATGTAATAAATAAATAATATGTTCTAAAATGAAATGGGCTGAACTACTTTTAAATTTGATTTGTGGTCAGCGCAAAAAGCTTGGGGTTAAAGAGAAATAAAGCGATGACTGCCATTTATAAGCCCGTGCCTAGGGCAATAAATGATTTTTTTATGATCTGCGAAATGGTTACATGTCAACGAGTGCAATATGTGTGATGTGAAATTTTATGTAGACACGTGACAATTGCGTTGAATGGCAGCCTAATTCTCGTGACTACACTTTCACAGTATTTCTAAAGCATGTTTGGGTAAAAACTTAGTAAATCATCTCGGAGCCTGCGGCATACATATTGTTAACTATATTGTCAGTTGATATATGTTTGGAAATAAATGAATAGTAATGATAAAAAACTATAATTTTACCAAGAAATTAAATGTTTGTGTCTAAAATAATAAGGTCAAGTTATTTTAAATATTTATTACAAAATTTAGCACAATTAAATAAATTTATAACATTAAATAGGACATAACATACATAACTAAAGTTAAACAACAATTTTATCTATCACAGAAGTTTTCGTTCGCATTGTTAATTAAACAAATAAAAAATTACGTACAAGTCAACATCATCGAAACTTTCACATTCTTTTGTCATTCAAAAGTCGTACGAAATTATTATTTTGTGGCACTTCAAACAATAACGATTAATGAATAAAGACAAGGTAAAGTACCTAAACTCGTAAATTAGTCTACATAATAGTACATTCGTTTGCTAGGGTCCAAAATGTAAGCTGGGGTAGAAGAAAGAATTGGTGCTGCTTGTGCAAAGCTATTGAGTAAAGTAGCAGCACTAACTCTTGCATTTTTTGGAGCATTGGCTTTAGAACGTTCAGCGAGTGATTTGGTTTCTCCTTTTTCATTATCGTCAGACACTAACTTGGCACTTTTGTAATTACCCCCGTGTAATCTTGATCCTCTACCACTGCTTCTAGAACCGTATGACTTAAAGTTTCCACCATGCATTGCACCCGTGGACGAGTCATCGTCATCATCACCATGATCATCACCTTCATCTAACTCAATCAGCTTTTCAAAACGCTTAGCGCCCCTATCCCTGTTCGATTTTAGATTTCCTCCATGCATTGCTCTAATGTTGGTAGTTTCTGTTGTTAGTTCAATAAGTTTTTCACTTTTTGCATTATTTCTTGAACGCTTGAAGTCTTGAACAGATTTTAAGTTACCTCCATGTAGTGTTCTTGCTGGTACATCGTCATTTAATTCAACATGTCTTTTAGTTTCAGTCTGAGATGCTTCTGTATCTTTTGGTGGTTTTGGTGTTCTTCTACGTGGAGCTTGAGTAGTGGTTACTACTGGTTCTTCTTCTACATCTGGCGCACGTCTGTAATTTCCACCATGCTTTGGGCCATTTGTAAGATCTAAATTTTCTTTGAATACTTCAACTCCACCCAACTGGTTAACATCTTTAGCTAAATTGTCGTCTTTATACAAATCTAATAACTCATAGTTTTTGTGTTGCTTCTTTTGCTGTTTTTTTCTAGGTATTTCTTTTATTATTTCTTCTTCCTCTATGTCTTGTTTATATTGAGTTAGATGTGGAGATGACTTGTTCACCGGAAGTTCTTTATGTATTTCTATTTTCTTTTTCATAACTACTGGCTTTGCTTCTAACTTTGCACTTCTGGTTTCAGTAGTGGAAGCTGGAGCATCAGTAGTTCTTGCAAGAGTTCTTTTAGGTGCTTCTGTTGTTAAGACTATAGGCTGTCGTGTCGTGGTGTCTTCTTGTTCCTCATCATCAATTTCATAGTCTTCCTCTTCATCATCATCATCTTCTTCATCATCAGTATCGTCTTCGTCTTCTTCGCTGCCATCGTGTTCTTCTTCACTAGAATCAGATTCCTTTTTTCTACTTTCTTTTTGAGCCTCTTTTTCATATAAAGGCATATACTCGTCCATATTATGCTTAATGCCAATTAAGGCATCAATTTCCTCTTTTCTCATATCATCATTATCGTCATCTCCATATTTTTTGGTATCAGTTACTAGAGTTCTTTTAGTGCTTTTCTTTTTCTTTTCTCGGTACTTTGGTTGATCTTCCTTTTCATCATATTTCTTTACTGTTTTTACAGGACTTTCCGTAGCCAGATTTATTTTTTCTGTAGGAACAGAATTTCTGAATCTTGTTACTAATCTGAGCTTCGGTGGATCCTCTGTCATTTCTTCTTCTACTGCAGTTGGAACTGTAGTAGATCTAATTCTTCGTCTGAAATGTGGTTTAGAAGTTGTAGTAGTAGTTGTGGTCGTAGTTGTCAATTCTTCTTCTTCTTCGTCATCATCGTCATCATATTCATCATCATCATCATAATCTTCTTCACTACTATCAGCAACATCCGATGATGGTATTTGTTTATCTTTACTTGTAGTTGGTGCCGAAGTTGTGGCTATTGTTGTTTTGACCGTATTTGAAGCTGCAGAATTTTGTATTTCATGCGGCTTAGGAAGAAATTTCGAAATATCATACACGGCTCTAGCTGTAGGTCTTTTTGGTTTTACTGCCTTTATTGAATGGTTTTCAGATTTAACATTTTCATTCGCTTCATTTAATGTTTGTTTCGTTTGCGCTTCATAATCTTCTACAGACATCGATTTCTTATTATGAACAGGTGAGTACTGAGATTTATGATTAGTTGGCTTTAATTCATATCGAGGTTCACCTCTTCGCTTATCTACATTAACGTCAACGAAACCAGTATCTGAATTTTCGGACACTTTCTTTTCTCTATCTTTTCTTCCAATATCTTTATAAGTTCTGCCATTTGTTGTGCGTTTTACTGGTTGATCTTTAACAACCGCGTCTATTACTTTACTTGTTTGCAATTGTTTAATGAGCGGGCTTATGTTACCGGTTGTGGTAGTTTTCTTTGAGTCAGGAGTTTGTACATCTCTGATTATTTTATATGGTTCATATACAAAGGGAGCAGCACGTTTTTTTCTTGTTGATGAACTCCTAGTAATATTATCTGTATTTTCAAATGAATTATTTGAATTAAGTAATTGACTTGCCTTTTTAGATATGTTAACATCAGGGAATGGCAGATTTAAATTATGTTTAATTTTTTGTAAAATATCAGTATAAATATTATTTTGTGTTGAAGATGACGTGCTATTATTCAACGTAAAATTCACTGGTGACACAAAAGTTTTAAGCTCTTCTGATCCTTTGACGACTGAATCAATAAGCTTATTTTGATTATTATTTAACTTATTCAGGAGCGCATAAATGTCATTTAGACTATCATTGCGAAGATTTTCTGTATTAAGCAGCGCATTGCTTGCTGCGGTATCTAGAACTGGTATTTGTTTAGATTCTTGTAATTTGAATGCCTTCAAGGTCGGTAGAGTAATCGGTTCAGGATTCGAAATTATATCTTCTTTGAAAAAAGGGCTGTCTAGTGGATTTTCTCCAAAATACTTTGCTTTGAAGCAATCAATTTTGTCGCCCAAGCCTGAGAGTCGGGGTGCCACTGGTCCTGATTCACCTTTTTTACTTTCTGTTCCATCCTCGTCTTCATCAGGATGACCATCTTTCTTTAACTTTTCAGGAAGTGCATCTACATTATCGTCAACATCAGGGCATTGAAGTTGAGATCTAGAATCATAAAACTCTGTCCCTCCTTTTGATTTTTTCGGAATTAACTTTAAATTTTCGGAGTACCTTAAAGGAGAATGCTTATTAATGGTCTTGAAATTTTTCGAATAGTACGGGTATTTTTCCTTTAAGTTATTTTTGGAGATTAATTTTTGTTTCGCAAGTTCTGATATCTCTTTATCGACTGAGAATATTGGGTCTAATTTTATTTCCGGTATTTTAAAATCATTCGCCTCTCGTTTATTTACGTCATGTTCTATTGTTGTATCATTTACATGAAGTCTGTCTTCAGCTTCATCGATGCTCTCCTTAGTTTCTGCAGTTTCTTCAATTTCATCAACATCTTCGGATTCCTTAGAACTTGTGGACTCGTCTTCGCGTTTATTTCTTTGATTGTCTTCTTTACTTGCTGGACCGTGTTGATAAGAGTCCGCTTCGATGTATTTCTCATGTTCATCTTCGGAATAATCTTCAACGTCTTCTTCTTTCTTAGAGTCTTTATTATCATCCTTCCATTTCTCTCCATGCAACGTCTGATCTCTATACGCAGATCCTCTACCATCTTCGTAACTACCACTGAGGGTTGGTATTTTATATTTACCACCACTCTTTTCCTTTTCTTTAAGATAACCTGCATGACCTTCGTGATCAGAGGCATGTTTTTGTTCGCCAGCATGATCGTAAGCGGAGTCTTCATACCCTTCTTCAGTATAAACTGTCTGCGCTTTAGTACTTTTGATCGCTTCACGTAAGCGTGGTGCATTTTTTATCTCCTCGTAAGTATCAGCATCATCAAACGCAGCTGATTTTGGTAAATGCTTTGTTGTTTCTGTTTTTCTTACTTGAGCATAGTTTTTTATTGGTACAAACTCATCTTCTTCGTCAGGTTCAGGTTCATCGTTTGCTTGAAGCTCTAACTTTTGCGGGGCTGAAGGTCTACTTTCTTTTGCAATATCGTTAACAGATTCATCTAAATTATTCCTCAGCTGGATAAATTTTGCTTTACCTTTTTCATAAATGTCGTAACCTTCTGAAGGTTCTTCATAGTGTTGTTGTATTGGAACTTGTGGATATTCATTACGTTCATCGTCATATTTGAGGGCATGATTCTGTCTCAATCTCTGGATATGATGTTGGAGAGGAACATAATGCATTGGTCGAATTTTAGCAAAATTTTGATTCCACGGATGCCTAAATCTTTGATTCAAAATATGATCTCTATTCGGATACTTCTGGACTGGCCTATAATAAACAGGCTTACGCTGCGGCCGGTGGATTTCATAGGGAGCTGGTATATTCCTTTGTGGTATTTTTTTGCGATCAGTTTCCTCTAGACTTTCCAAATATTCACCACTTTGAATATTTGGTTTACCACTTTCTTCTTCATATGTTTGTAAGCGCTGACTACTGTCACGTATATCATTCCGTATTTTGTCTAGCACAGGATCTTTATACAGTTCTTGGAAACCTGGTTCTTCAGCTTTGTATGGATGAAAAACATAGTAGTTGGATGAAACTGGTTTCACATGTGAGTTGTACTCTTCATCCTTATTTAAGTACTTTTGGAAAGGTTGAAAAGCGGGTTTATTTGGGTCTTGTATTCTGTGTTTTCCAAGTTCAGGCCTGTTTAAACCAGTGTGCGGTTTAATAGGGTAAGCTTTGTAATGTTCTTCTGGTGACTGAACTCCATGGAATTTTGCTATGTCGACTGCGAACTGCGGCTTCTTAGCGGTATACTGGAAGTATTCAACCGGAACGGGTTGTTGTATATTTTGCGTTTGGACTTTGTCAGCAGACGTTTTGGGTTCATCACCGTATTGGGTCACTTCACTGTCACCGTCCCAGGTGTTGGGGACTCGTATGGGTACACATATGTCACAACACAGGAGCACGAGGGCGAGGGCTAGAGCGCACTGCATCGTGGCAGGGACATCACGGCGCGGTCGGCGGACTGAGCCGGACTGGGCGATCGTCTATCGTATTTATCTCCTCGGTCGGTCGTTGCGGCTGATTGCGAGCCGACGTTCGCTTTGTTTGGCAGAGTGTGGCCCAGATTGGAAACAATAGCGGATCGTGACTATCGAAGTTTACTAATTCTTTTATTCACTCTATCGTAGTAGCCCAGACACTGAGTTTATAGGACTAAATGGGTAAATTTACGTAAGTTTTGTGTTTCAAGCCTTCGAAGTATTTTTGAATACAGCCACTTCCTAGAAAGGTAGATAGAGAAATACAATAGTGCACACCATACAGTTAATTAATGTACAGCTAGATGGTGGATATTATTATTTTGTTTTACTTTTAGGCACTTTTATCATTATTAGAAATTATCGTAAGTCGAATATTATCTGAAAGACATAGCTTTCAGATAACTTTGTGGTATAGGATATTAATTCTAAAGATCTTGACTGAAAGTATACTTTTTTTTTATTGAAACACGTACACACAGATAAGTCGAGTATTTATAAAAATTAACCTCTTGTACGAAATTAAAATTTTGATATCTGGTATTTCTCAGCCTTCGAATCGAATATATCTTCATTATGATTTTAGCATTCATTCATTTAGCATGGTAAGAAAGTGTGATTAAATAAGAAACATGACATTTAATAAGAATATGAAATGTTTAGCTGAAATAATTGATTTATCTATCTTCTATACTTATAATAAATCTGTAGAGAGGTCAATTCTGTACATAAAATATTTTTTCAAAATAACTATCAGGGGGTGATAAGTGATCGATACTGATACCAAAAATGCAATCAGTAAAATTTTTGTCTGTCTGTCTGTCTGTCTGTCTGTATGTTCGTTATAGAAAAAAAAACTACTGAACAGATTTTGACGAAACTTGGTACAATTATTCTTCATACTCCTGGGCAGGTTATAGGATACTTTTCATCACGCTACAATCAATAGGAGCGGAGCAGTGACGGGAAGTGTTGGGAAAACGCGAGAAATTTAAACCTGTATGTTTGAACGCGCATTACGCGAAAACTACTGCATAGAATTGAATGCGGTTTTCACCAATGTATTGCTAGAGGTCTAACTTAAAACTTAGGCACAAGGTATAGATGGGTATTATATGGAAGTCCGTTATTTTTGAAACCCGATATCCACGCGAGCGACGCCGCTGGCACAGCTAGTCCAAATGAAGCGAAGTGAAGAGCGGGCTGCTAGTTGCTCAATATAGTAAACAAGGCAGACTAAATATTAAAATAATATTCTACCAAACAACCTATGAGTCATACTCTATGCGAAATACTATGTGCAGTATATGAAAATAGAAACGTATTTTTTTGTTTTTTACACCCATGTTTTCACTCGTAAATGTTCGAGTTTAAGTACAGACAACAACTTTTCAACTACTATTTCCGTATAGTATCTAGATCCAGATTTTGAATAGGACCACGTCATCTCATCCCATGGATGTCGTAGAAGACGACTAAAGGGATATCGGGAAACAGGCAGCAGGAAACACTGCTTCCAGGCAAACACATGGGTACTAATACAACCGGTCACCAATCCGCCTACCAAAGCAACCAAGGCTATAGTCCTATGTATAGCAGTGGTCATTTGCAGGCCGATGTTTTTGATAGTAGCTCGACATAATGTCTTCCCTACGCCTGATGGAGAGCGAAAGAGAAGCTCAAGTCGCTGTGATAACGGGCAAGTAACTGATCAGTTGCCACCGCCATGCCGGCGCAACCCTAGCCCCCCATGGGCTCCGGAAACCCTACTCACCGGTAGAAACGCGAAACAGAGGTGATTTGTTGAAAATTCGCTATGCCCTACCTTTCTTTAAAATGATGATAAACTACTTCTTCTACGGTGTAACATTAGCCACCTACCTATAATGAACCTAGAACATTGGAAAATCTAACTCACATACTAAGCTAACCTTCTCTAACTTGTACCCCAAGTCAAATAGAGCAGCTGAGAAATTGAAAAACGAAGGCGTGTGCAACACTTACTATTAACAAAACGGACAAACGGCTAAATACAAGAAAGAGAGAGTTGACAGCCTGCCATTGTCCTAGCCATGAAAGGGCAAAGGTTCGCTGGTGACGAAACAGGGCTATGAGTATACATTAATGAATGAGATGAGAAAAACTTATATACTGTTATTTGAATGCGGCGATTGAAAAAACAAGACCTTAGTTATGCTTCTTCTTTTACCTTAAAGATAAATAAAATAAGGAGCATTTAATTAAGATAACCAGGTTATAGGGTAAGCAGAAAGATATTTTTTTATGCGAGAGGCGGCAGACGAATTAGTGTGATGCCTGATGGTAAGCAGTCGACACCGACCATGGACACCCGCAACTCTAATCGAGTTTAGGGTCGCTGCCGGCCTATTAAATATGAATACACTCGTTTCTTGAGGGTTTCCAAGTCGTAGCTGTTCGGAAAGATATTCTTTTATTGCACAAAATAAAGATATCCACAGGAAATAGCATTACAGACATAGATAGATAGAAACTCTTTATTGCACAAAAACACAGATATTACAGGAAAACTTAATACACAAACAACATTCGTGTTGTTTGTATTAAGTTTTGTGGTACTTTGGTATCATGGTCTTCTAAGCATCCTTTAAATACAGGATATGTATTTCATCCTTAAAAGAGGAGTGTGGTGCGAAACTGTCACATGTAAAGCCAAAAAAAATTTAATCAATAATACAAAAAAAAACTAAATGTTCCTACCTACTTAAATAATTCATAAAAATTAAATGCGTGCTAATATTTAATAGTGAAAAGTGTTTTTATTAATAAGGAAAGTAACTTATACGTTTATATCTAAGAATATGTTATAAAATATTACCGCACATATAAGTGAAACCAGTAAAGTTAAATTTTATGAATAAATAATTTAACAATAAATGTAAAATACCTACGTAATCAATAATGTAATTACTGAAATGTTTCTAATTTTCTTTTGCACGGGAGAACGGCATTCTGCCTAAAGATATTGGTAGTAACATAACCCCCGTCTTGAGAAAATAATGAAAGAAAAGAGAAAGAATGCCGTTTTCCCGTTTTGAGGGCGAGTCTTAAATACGCCAACTTTAAAAAAAAAATGTTTATGTTATAATCATTGAAAGGAATTCATCATCATTTTCATTAAACGAAATTCATCAACATTTTGAGCTAACAATGCGCAATAAGCAAAAATTGGTCCTGAGCTTTTTGTAAGGAGTTAATTCTCTACAACTTATACCTATCTAAAACATAATCTCCAATACTTTTCGAGATATTTTAGAAAATAAGAATATTAATATTTCCGCTATTTTGCATTTTTTCTCAAATGAGTGATTCACGAGCCTGCCGTTTTGATATTCTGTTACGGGATCATTAACAAAACTATTGCTCATGAGCGGTGTTGACTGCTTCATCAGGCATCCCATTTGCTCGTCTGCCACCTCTTGCATAAAAAAAAACATTTCCCGTTGCTTTCAGCGCAAATTGGCATAGTTAAGACTCAATCAATTGGACTCATAACCCAACAAATGCTACTTAAACAAAGATAACACTGATGAAACGCGCCAAATCGAAACGTTAACACAATGTAATTGTTAAGTAAAACCAAAAAGTGTATTGGATGCTGAACGGCCATCTTGCGACAAGCGTGAGGCAACGGCGAGGTTCCGCTCCGGTACCCTCCGGAGAGAAACGTCGCGTGTAGAGTAGGGGGAGTCCGGGAGACTTTGATGAACAATCTTTCAAAAATCAACTTAAATTTTGCTCTAAAGATACGTGAAGACGATCTGTAACGATAATAACTATGGGTCTATAACGACAGGTTTGTCTGTAACGATAGGTCTATAATGGTCAATTATAGTAATTTAATAGTATATAATTACAGGTCAACTTTTTTTTTATAGTAGCTCGACATAATGGCTTCCCTACGCCTGATGGAAAGCCAAGGAGAAGCCCAAGTCGCTGTGACAACTGGCAAGTAACTGGTTAGTTACCTGTCAGTTGCCACTGCCATACCGGCCCAACCCTAACCCCCCACGAGCTCCGGAGACCCTACTCACTAGCAAAAACCGCAGTCTACCAAAGACCGTCTTGGCGTATCGTTAGAGCAAAATTTAGTAGACTTTTGAAAGGTGGTTCATCTCTCCCTCCTGATAAAGTCTCCCGGACTCCCCCTACATTATGACTATCTCGTCGGTCTGGTAGCAAGGGCCGCCTATGGAAATAAAGCTTTATTCGTCTTGTTATTATCAAGCTGAAACATGGACGCTCACTGAACAATCAATAACAAGGCTGTTAAGCACAAAGAGCTAAAGACATACTCGTACAGTGCCTACTTCATTAAACTGAACTACTTAGACTTGTCTAGATCGAGGCCGAAATCGCAGTAAAAAGGGCAATGTACCGCAAAAAGAAAAGTGACTTTTGGGCACGCGATTCGAGTTCATCGACCCTGCGTTTTGTTATGTTGTGTTGAGTGAAAACTACTACGATACTTTCAACAAGTAATAAAAGCATTATTACTAATACGTCCAAGAATCATAATTAATCATAGATTTATTAGTTCTAAATCGATTGAATGATACCATCTACTACTGCTATATACCTATTATTTATCTTATGTCTATATATTGTATGTACGTTAAATACAGTATTAGGTACCCAACGTTTCAATTTAAAAACGATGGTGTTATATATAACGTAGTAAACAGGTGTCAAATAAATATTCAGGCGGTTTTGTGATCTTGCGCAAATAGTCAGTCATATCGATTGGCCTTACCCATTGCCCTGAACACCTGAAGATTGTACGAATGTCTCGGGGACAGCCCGGCAAGGAGTTCTACGTGTGTGTAGCGAGAAATCGGAGAGACCTATCTCCCATCCCATCAAGGCGATAGGAATATCTATGAACTGGGACGAAGTGAAGTGGACGCACTTTGCCCTGTCCAGGGGACATAGAAGCATAAGTCAAGCCAAGTCGTCCAGCAGTGGACTGCGATAGGTTTCACTACAGATGATCAATGCAGAAGCGAAGGCCATAGGAATGATGGAATGGATGGATGGAAAGTGAAGTGCGAAGCTCATGACCGCTTGCAGTGGTGACGTACTGTGGGCGACCTCTGTGCCATCCAGGGGACATAGAACCGTTAGTGAAGCCAAGACGTCCAGCAGTGGACTGCGATAGGTTGAGAATGATGATGATAAACCCTTAGAACCCAGTGACACTTAATTACGACGATAACAATAGATTTTCTCCCTGTATCGTTCCCAATATATGTCTCCTTTCTCGGTGGTCAAAAGATTAACACAGCTTCAAACTCATTCGACTTGGACCTACTCTACAAACCTCCAGTTTCGCAAAACCCAAAACTAAATCACTAATCATCGCAATGTAAATCAAAATATCCAATTCGTATTTTGCGCAAACGACATAATTAAATAATTATTGGGCAAATATAAATTCGGTCTCGTGTCAAATCGGCAACAATCAGCCTTTATCAAACGCAACGTGAATAATTCAAAGGTAATGTTATTTATGCAATGCTACGAGTACGAGAGAGTATTTCTTTATGTAATTCGGTGGCAACTGGCAATAGTTGGAAATAGAGCTGTTGATGTAATGTCATGGCGGGTAGCGTAAGGCTTTTTGTGTACTATTGTTCATTTGGAGCTGATCGCGAACGGATTGATGCCTTCAAAATGTGGAGTTATGGGAAGATGCTGTGTGTAGGTTAGCGGATTAATAGATATAAAGTCAGAGGGATATAAGGGAGCGGCCTTTCAACTTTTCGCTCAAAGCCAACCTCACCTGCCGTGGTGCATCCTGCCGAATAACAAACGAGGCGCTGGAAACCGACCAGTGGCGGTATAACCATCACAATTAAAAGCGTAGCTAAATACCACAGACCGATGACGGGCAGCAGCGTAGGAATCTTGTACACATATTTATTCGCCGTGAAAATCTACGGTTAATTCGCTGTGTGCAGATACAGTTGTCTGTGATGTATGTGTCGCAGGCAAATTCTATTATTCGCCCGTATACAAACGGCGTCGGCAGTTTACAAAGACAAATTTGTTATATAAAATGCCGTACGCCGTATGTAAGATGTCGTTCATTTACTGATATGCCGAGCTACGATATTACAGCCGATTACAAATTGCCTCGGCATATCGTTCCAATTAGTACCAAATTTAACCGCGCCCTGGCGCTACTAGTCTCCAAAACCAATATGGCGGTCAACAGTGAAAGTGTTGAAGAAAAAAAATATTAAAAATATGTCTAATATCAGCTGTTTCAAATAGATTTTAAGGGCTAGTATTATAGGAAACTATTGAAATTAAACTAATCACAAAGGGGGCTCCGAAAACACCGTGAAAAAAAAAACAAAAAAATTCGAGGTTATCCAGCACGTAAAAACGCTAGGGTGTCCATGGGAACTGGTAAAGTGGAACAAAAAATTGCAATAAAATGCATTGTATTTTGATTCGCTGTAAATCAATTGTTTCGCTGGTGGTTTTACGCTTGTTTAAGCTTAGCAGAATAAGTGAAACAAAGAAACTTTGTTGAATTTATTTTTGTTATTACCACTGAATGTCTTGTTTAATTAATAGGTAATTCTTGGTAAGTTTACTATGTATGTGTAAGGATCCTAAGATTAGGGAGAATATGTTCTCACACGGTACCATTTAGTGCAGGTTTTGTTCGGTTACGGTTTCAATTTCATGCTTATTTAATCGACGAATTTATTTTCGTAGTCAATAATTTAATAATATTCTATTATGAATCTTAAATACCTAAATAAATGATTAAAAACCCTGTTTCATTTCTATTATCATGGTCACCCTAATACACAAACCAAGTCGACGTTGATGCGATGACAATTTGCCTTCGGCATTTTATAACACGTATTTATCTTTGTAAACTGCCGACGCCGTTTGTATACGAGCGAATTATAGAATTTGCCTGCGACATATGGATCACTATGAAAGTTTGTACACATGCATGACGTGTGAGGAGTGTCTACCCCTTGGCGCTACATGAAGCCTAAGAGTATTGTGAAATTAAACACTTATGGTATCAATAATTATTATACATAGGTATATTGCAGCTTAATTGATCCAACTGGAAACGAACTTTTAACTCTCAGTGAACCTTAGGAAGTCTAAATTAAGATCAGTGTGCCTAGCACGAACACTTTAGAAAAAGTATGCGTAACGTAACCGTAAACAGGGCGATAATTTTCACTACGTTAACGTACGTAAACGTAGTACCTCTTACGCACGATAGGGGCGCTGTACCAAGTTTCATACAAATGTTTACGGAAACGTTACGCAAAGGTACTTTTTCGAAAATGTTCGTGCTAGGCACACAGGTAATGAGACATTTTGAAACGCATTCGTCACGTCATTTATTTACTGAATGCATGCGTCACGTCATTTATTTACTGAATGCATGCGATTGTGACACATATTTAGTTACTATTTAATAAAAAAATTTCCTTGCCTCTTGATTGTGTTTCGCAACAGCATACTGATGTCATTGACTCTCAATTGGCTGCGGTCATAGGTCTAGGTCGTACACAAATACAGATATTTGTATTTTCGTCAATTTACATAATTCCCAAAAGCATTTAACTTATGTTCATGCAGTCATCATTACGTCTCCACCGGGGATCAATACGAGTATACCCTAAGGACTAAGCCGATAAGGCTTTAACCAATCTTAACTAATATTATAAAGCTGAAGAGTTTGTTTGTTTGAACGCGCTAATCTCAGGAACTACTGGACAGAATTGAAAAATTCTTTTTGTGTTGAATAGACCATTTATCGAGGAAGGCTTTAGGCTATATAACATCACGCTGCAACTATTAGGAGCGAAGAAATAATGGAAAATGTAAAAAAACGGGGAAAAAATAACTATTCCACGTGGACGAAGTCGCGAGCACAGCTAGTCTTAACTAATATTATAAAGCTGAAGAGTTTGTTTGTTTGTTTGAACGCGCTAATCTCGGGAAGTACTGGTCCGAATTGAAAAAACATTTTTGTGTTGAATAGACCATTTATCGAGGAAGGCTTTAGGCTATAACATCACGCTGCAACTATTAGGAGCGAAGAAATAATGGGAAATGTAAAAAAACGGGGGAAAAAATAACTATTCCACGCGGACGAAGTCGCGAGCACAGCTAGTCTA